>CAUYTI010134124.1:0-47962 GCA_963575145.1 Galago senegalensis | reverse complement strand
TCTGGGGTACAGTGTGGGGTTTTCACATGCATTCTGAAATACTTCCATCAAACTGGTCAACACAGCCTTCATGTCATTTTCTCAGTTATTGCTTTAAAACGTTCACATTCTACTCTTAGAAAGATTCACCTGTACCCCTTGACAAGAATTTTATTACGTGCCCATGCCTGGACTTGCTACTTGCAAGGAGATCGGAACTGCTCTTATGCAGGCGTCCTCAAAGGACAGTCCGCGGGCCACATGTGGCCTGCTGAGGACATTTATCCGGCCCACCGGGTGTTTTTGCTGCCACTGCCTGTCCTGCTTAGCCGCTGCCTGTCCTTTTAAACTATAGTCTGGCCCTACAACGGTCTGAGGGATAGTGAACTGGCCCCTGTTTAAAAAGTTTGAGGACCCATGGGTAGACTATTATGATCCATCTCCCGGGCTGGGCACCTTTCTTCCCCACTGAAATCAGAGCTCCTTAACAGTAAAGACACGAGAATGGCTGAAGGCTGAGTCATTAGCTGTCCCTGTCCCCCTACACATAAAACCTTGGTGTAAAAAACTTTTTATCACATAATGGGGTGATAGTAACATCTAACTCTTAGGGAATCAAAAAAGATGCCCCTCGCGAGAACCCAGTGAAATGCTTTCCTCAGGCTGGCTGCTCAGTACACAGAACTTATCAAGATTACTATTATTTCATTACTTGGATGCACCATAGTTTGCTTAACTGATCCTTTGCCAAGAATATTTAGATCATTTGTTGTTTTGGTTATAACATATAACTCTAAAATGAATATTCTTCTTTATACAATTTTTTTTCTTTCACTACTTAGGATTCTCTCCTTGGGTGTATTCCTAGAAGTATAATTACTAGGTCATTCAATATTAATGGAATAAATTGTGCTCATTCTGGGGTAGTACATAAATTACATATAAATCAGGCAGTCAACAGTCCTCACAACCTTTGAGGCAAGTGTATGAGGCAATGCTTAAATGTATACTCAGCTCTGGGAAACCATGAATCCAAGCAAACAGAATCAATCCAGAGGTATGTTCATTGTGCCGTGATTCTAAAACTTTTCCTTCCAAATAGAAATCAATGTAGTCTAATAGAAAGTTCATGGATTTTGTCCTCAAATATTTGGGTTTAGGGGTCTTTCCTGCGTTACTATCTGTCTGATCTTGGTCATGGACATAATATCGCTGACCCCATTCAGCAATCTATAAAGTGGGCAAAATAAAACAAACCTATCTAAATGTAAAGGAAAATGTTTGGACATTATAAAAACTATACATATATATAAGAAATGATTATTAGTATCTAAGGAAAAGAACTGAGATAGAAAAAAAAAAAAGAAGGAATGCTTTTAACTCATCTGTGTTCCAGACCACCATTCTTAGTTCTTACATCATATTTCGTCACTTGGTCTGCACAGCAAACTAAAGAAACAAATGCCATCATTATGGCCATTTTACAGATGAAGAAACTGAGGCCTAGAGAAGTTAAGTACCTCTCCTACCTCACTGCACATTTAAACCCATGCATTTTGTTTCTAGAAATCATGGGCTCACCTGCAATGCTTTTCTGTCTGTTTTGTGAAATGTTAGGCTGGGTATCTCCTTCCTGTGATCTACCCAGCAAGTCAGAGGACCCTCCCCTAAGGAGTAGCTTCTGTACACAGCGCTCCCATTTCTCTGGGTTGTAGACCCTGAGTGTAAAAACGTTGGCCTTCCCGTGATGTGGAGCTTGCCGTAAGGTCTGACAGGACATCAGACGCAGGTGGGGCTAGTTTTGTCTTTGAGGGGGTTGGCGTGTTAGGGGAGGGTGAATATAAAGTTATGCCTGTGGTCAGACGCGCTGATGACTGGAGAGAAGAGTGTCCATCAGAGCCGCTCCTAGGTGCCCTGGGCCAGCACTGCCAACACAGGCTTCAGCTGCACCTCCCTGCTGGGTCGTGCCAGCCTCCGCTCCTCCCTGCCCTCTTCCTTTTACCCTCACCAGTCTTCATTCCTTTCCTGTGTTTCTGCTCCTGCCTGCCTGGCTAGTGCCTATCACGCAGAACTGAGTGCTCCATCCTTCCTGGCTAAAAACCCAGTCTCACGACATTTTCTCTTAAAGGAATCTGATCAGTGAATTTGTTGATTATCTGAGATATTATTCATAGAAATGAAACAACATGCCAACTTGTGTTCCAGAGATATTTGCCTTTTAACATATAGTATGCAGTAAATTAATTCACCCACGATACTAAAATTTTAGACATTAATAGAAACTGCTGGATGATGAGGAATTATTGGTTGGGATTTGCAGCTCCCCTCAAATCATGCCAACACAGCCTTCTCAGCCTCAGGCAGGAAGCAAACTGGAGACTGAGGTCTGATAGGAGGTGGGTAAACGCGTCCTTGGCAGAGGGAGCAGTAGTCTGGTTTTCTTTAGGAAAGCAAGCGCCAGCTCCCCAAGCCTCCCTTATGGGGAGGTGGCCATCACCCATATGGTAAGACATTTGCATCTGCTCTGGGTTTCTTGGGGGCACTTCCTCTCCCTCCTGGTCACCTCCTCGTTCTCACGGGGATAGGGCACTAAGGCAGCGGCAGAGCTGTATGTTATGCTGACAACTGAGAGACAAGGTCAAAGTCACCCCAGACGACTCAGTTTGACCTGCTCGAGCCACTGAACACCAACAAGGCCTCCTGGTGAGGAATTACATGTGTGTGTGTGGGGGGGGGAATAAGTCTTTTATTTATTTAATCTATCCTTTGCTGTTGTTATTGTAGCAGAACACAATTCTTAAACAATCTGGCCTCTGGCTGATTTGGGCTAAAGGCACTTTGAGTAGCTTTCAATGAGCACCTTGCACCTTTCCTATCTAAAAATATCCAAGGTATCTACTATTCATTAAGCACCCACTGCCTGCAAGATGGTGCATCAGCACCACCGAATTCTTGTGTGATGGCATGAGGAAGATATCAGCCTGACAGAGGAGGCCTCGAGGCTCAGACACTGGAGTTACCTTCTTAAAATCACAAACCAGGCAAATGGCAGGGGGGTGGGTTGGGTGTTAACTCTGACTTTTTCCTAATATCTCTATATATTTCCACTTAGCTTTCCTGTCGTATCTCTGAAGTAGGGATGGAATGGCTGTTATCTACTCGCTCCCAAGATTCCTTGATATTCCACTCAGGATAGACTTCCAAGAATTTCCATGCTTCCTGGAAATATTTCTTACAATCAAATGTTACTTTACCGAACTGTCAAGGCTCACTGTGAAACTGGCCCGATTTCAGTGAAAACAAGTGGGGCTTATGGGTGGTCCTCAGATGGGCTCTGCAGGTCAGGTCAGACCTTGGAGGAGTGATAAGGGTCTCCAGTAAGATGTAGGAAGATAACAGGGGAAGAGGAGGAAGGACACACAGGAATCTAAATATCAAGGACTCTTGGAACAAGACAGGCCTTTTGGCCCTTTTGTACTCTCCAGTCTAATTTCCATTCATGGCCACCCACCAGATTCAGCATCCCCAAACTCTGGCCTTCCTGCAAATGTCCTGACAAAGACCAAGGAAGGTGTGGAAACGGAAACGCGAACCCACTGCCGGTCTGAAAGAAAAGACAACGGAACGTGATGCTATTTTTGGAAATACGCTTCTCCAACCTTAGCATTATGACTAGTTATTTCACTTGTTGACATTTATCCTAAGGAATCAATGACTAACACGGGCAAAGATTTAAAGTAAAGACGTTGCTTTACTTTGAATTGTTGCAGTATTGTCTATGTAACCAATACATTGGGGAAACCTAAAATTTGGAGTCATTAAATTTGAATAATTGCATTTGGCTATTTGGACGATGAAACAGTGTATCCCAATGATGAAATACTGTAAGCCAACAAAAATGTAGCGTCATTTTCTATTGCTTCATATGGCCAGTGAGGAAGGCAGTATGATCCTTTATTTGTAAAAAACACAACGCATGGATGTTTACGTATGAAAACACAACGGAAAGGATATGGTGGATGTAAAGGGCAGCTTCCTTTGGGAAGTGAGGTCTCAAATATTTTTTCTTTTTGGGGGGTGACCAATATTTTCTTATTTTTGTACAACAAATACATCTCATTTTTGTTCTAAGAGAAGAAACACTGAAAGTAAAAATAACGGAAACGATTAAACAGCCTATAAAAAAGCGAACGGCCCACTCCAAAACTTTATAGAGACACTGTTAACGGCAAATGGCAGAAGCCTGTTATTTGGGCTAACAGGACACTTTTTAATTTTCTGAAGTTTTTGGCTCTTTAAGAACGTGATGCCCCTTGGTGAACTAATTTTGGTCGGAAGGCACTACTACCGTGTTCTGAGCAAAAGCAGAACCACGTTATCAGCGTTGACTAAAGGGAAGTAGTAAGGGAAGTTGTCATTTTAGAAACCCTTGAAATACTATTAACAACAACTAATGTAGTTGCCTTTTTAAGACCGTCCCCGAGACACACAAACTTCAGTGTACATGGTTTAGTTCCATTCTTGAGTTTTCTCCTCCCAGTGTTATCTGTGCGGTGATTCAGAGGGACCCACTGGCCGGAAGAAAGTACATCATTTCCAGGACGCTGGCAAGGAAGGAGAGGGAAGAGCGGCTGGATGGCAGCCAGAGGCTGAACCGAGGTTGCTGAAGGATGAAGAGGAGGGCAAGATGTACTTGGGGGGTTAAATGATAACTAATACACTCTTAAGATTTAAGTCAGGAAGGAATACCAGGATAAAATGATTTGTCCCTGTGTTTTCTCACTGCATTACTTTCTGCTCATCACGTCCCTGTTGGGAGCTACGGCCTCCCTGGACACACGTTGCCAGGCAAGTGCATTTCTGTAAGTACGTGATGCCGTAGAGACGGCAACACAAATGAGTTATTAAACTGAGTGCCTGATGCAGAATTCTAAGTTTGCTGTCTTCAATCCAAATTTAATATTTTGGGGTTTCGATACGTCTAAGCTCGCCAAATCAACTTTCTGTTCTCGAGTCAAAGGCAAATAAAAAGCTTTCAGAAATCCATGAACATCAAATGTCAATGGCGACACAAGATTTTGATACAACTGTAAAGTAAATCTGAAACATACGGATTGAGTTTTCCTCGCAATATTCTCACGTTTGGAAGGAGAATCTGCGCAGAAATGTGCTGGGAGTGTTCTGAAACCCCCAAAGTTGAAGAAACATTTCGATTTATTTCGACTTAGAAATGGAATAACCATTTTGCACCCCGGGAAACTTAATTAAGTACCAAATTCATTTCAGGGCTGCATGGCACGAGGGCTTGAGTGAGTGAATCCTTCTGTTCCGTTGTACTGAACTGGTTTAACACCTTTGAAACATGGAATCTAATCAGTAGAGGAGCTGACAGGGTTCTTTCTGGGGCTCCAACTACCATACATAATCTCTACCAGTTTCCCCCAACGTACCACCCCAAAACATATACTCTAAAAAAATCATATGCAAACCTCAACAACCACACCCCCTTAGGGTAAGCTGTGAGGTCGCTGTGTAGACTAGGCCTCCAGACACATCTCCCCATCCTGCAGAAATTCCGCATCTCCCCTGAGTCAGGCGGAGACACAGAAGCACCTCTCTGATTTTACTTGGTCAGTTTTTGATCTTATCTCACACTTTTGTCCTTGAGCTTTATTTGACTGGTCTACTTTCCAGTCCTCAGTAATGTAGAACCCGGTGTCTCAGCAATTCACATCTGCCTTTTAATCTGTGGGGCTGGGGAAGAGTCACAGAAGGTGACAGGAAGGATGAGACATGGGCTACAATAAACTTAGAGGGCTGCCCCATTGCTGTGGCCCCCTGATTGGTGATTGTCATATAAAAGGCTGTCTTTCAAAGACACCGATTTGCAGTGGCATTTTAGAAACATCT
This sequence comes from Galago senegalensis, assembly GCA_963575145.1. Lineage (NCBI taxonomy): Eukaryota > Metazoa > Chordata > Mammalia > Primates > Galagidae > Galago > Galago senegalensis. Next base: position 42,073 of record CAUYTI010134124.1, on the reverse strand, counting down.
CTTCTCCCAGGTTAGGAGTCTTTTCCACAGTCGAGATTCAGTCAAGGGAATTCCTTTTCCTGCCTTTCTAAAGATGTAAAATGATTACCTGTAAACATAAAGGTACGCGTAAGCTTTTGATTCAGGCGGTCTGGAATGCGTCTTGGTTCTGTGTTTTTAGTGGGTGTAAAAACGGGGGCAAGCACATTCAATCCTGAAACTCCTTTTCCTCCACTGTAGATGTGCAGCTCCTAGGACGTTCCTTACTGAGCCATTTTAGGAATTTATGGAATAGAATCAACTGTTTACTTGACAGAGTGTTTTGCCAGTAGAAGTTCAATGAATGTTACTTTCTCTGTTTCCTTTGTCCTGATATCCTGATAACTACATTTCATGGTATTTTTGGTTCAAATCATAAAATTATTAAACAAATCATCTATAGAAAACAAAATAAAAAACAGTGAAGTCATCAAAACACCCCCGCCACTGTCTATTACAGATTTCTCTAATTTCTGCTGTTTAGGAATACAGAGTGTTACAGAGCATACCCATCCCCAAAATCATGACCAATTGTCCAGCTTTGTCCTCAACAAACTGAAAAACTATTGAGGGATAATTAGAAAGTGAAAAATCTCTTTCTTTGTTTTCCTTAAACCCAAACAGGCATTAAGGGCAGAGGGAGCCTCATGTAAGCCAATTGGAAAATTGTAAGGAGGATAGATATTTTAAATCTTCACACACTAGATATAAAAAGTGTACACTGGTTTTTCCCAAGATCCACAAATATAATGCAAAATATAAAGATTCATGCTTTTTTTCTCTACCAGGTATCAAACACTGGCTTGAAAGATATTTGCTATTAGCAGGCACTGGGGACTAAGTTAAAAAAAAAAAAATTAGCCAAGAGAAAGCAATGATTCTGATTAAGTAAATTCCATTGAACTCTTTCTAGTAAGCATTATTCAGGTCATGAATGCTAATTTGTCCTGCAGGGGGCTGTGGGTAATTACCCAGAAAAACTATCAGCTTTATTGAGTTGCTACAAAACAGCCTTACTGAATGGTACACTGTAAAGGAAGGCAACCTTGATGTGTACTCCGAGAAAAGGGTGTTCTTTTCCCCCACTGAGAAGATTTGATAGCTGAGGCAGAAAAGATAATAAATGGCATTTTGCTTAGAAAAATAAAGTCATAACAGTGTCATTTTCTGTTTAAGAGGCAAATAAAATTCCTGACGTGCAAAGACACGTATCTGAGAAGTGCCACCAACATACCCGAACAATTGTAGCTTTCTGCATATTTAACATTGTGTAGAATCAGAACCGTCTTAAAAATGAAGCAAATATGGCACATTGGCAGCATTCCAGCCACGGCGCGGAACTGCTGACGTTACTAAAATCTCGATAATTTAGTCCCATATGGGAATCCATACCACAATTATATTGTCCCCGCTTCCACACAGCCCTGATTTTGCACTTTTTTTTTTAAGCCTGGCTTTTTATAATTTTAATTCCCTTCACCAATAAAGCAATTTGCATTCACATGGTCTTCCTGGCTAAGAAGGGAAGAAGAAATCTGTTCCATGACCTTGGTCTCTTTACAGTTGATTACAAGGAAACAAACTCTTCAACTAACTCATTCTCTCATCTTTCGTTAATTGATGTGAAACATCCCACTATAAACTACAGAACACCAGGCACAGCAGCCGGGAGGCTCACGTGTGCAACGGTGGGCATGTGGACAATCTCCTCATTTGCTCCTTCAGCAGGGCGAGGTAAAACCCATACCAAGGGGGCAGCGCCTGTGGCTCAAAGGCATAGGGCACCAGCCCATATACAGGTTCAAACCCAGCCCCAGCCCCAAATCTGCAAACACACACACACACACACATACAAAACCCATACTCAGTTCACACAGACATCTATTATGGAAAAACGCTCAGATATTAAAGAGATAGCATTTTCTTTGTTGTTGAAGAAAATAGATTATAAAATGTTCGGGTTCAAAAGGCTGTTTTCACAACCTCTCACCCTTTGCCAAAGTAATTTGAAAAAAATATGCTTGCCTGCTTCGCGAAGGCTCACTTTGACACTTTATCTATGTTTAAAGAGAAAAAAAATTCCGGAACATTGTTTTCTCTCCTCAATTTGATCCAAATACTGTAAAAGTCAAATATCCCCATAAAACCTTTTTCTTTGTGACTCATCTTGCTTGCCTTAAGACAAAACAGCACGTATGAAACATGTGGAAAGTATAAGCCTATCAAACAATGAAACGCGGATGGGAAGCAAGATTACCAACTTAAAAAAAGAGTTCTTCGACCACCTCCTTCCCCTGACACAAAGCACATAAAGGTGTGAATGACCGTAATTATTAACAGCGGTCATTTTAAGGAACTGAAATATTAGAAAAGCCATCCGACACCTCCCTAATCAGTCATCTCCTGAAATGTCTTTTATCTTTGTTAGTTGTGATTTTTAACTAAAATGAAGGCAACATCTCACAAGGGACTGGTGGCATTTTGGTTACCCATAATTTACTTCAGATTTGGCTCTACATTCAAACTGGTCACGTACTAGTGTCTGGCTGGAGCGAAATAAGATGTTTCATATTTTTTAAGATACAGTATAAATTTTACCTTGAGAGACAGTGGCAGACTTTTATATTAATTTTTTTTCTCCAAGGTCAAGAAATGTCCTCGCATAGCCTCTGTTGACCATGCACAGTCAACTCTAAGAAATAGTTAAAGCTTAAAGCTTTGATTGCATTCAGAGTTAATATGATTAAGCTGGCAGGGCCAGCTCTTCATTTAGTTTCTTGGGAAAGCTTGCGTGAACTTGTATCTACTCACATATCAAACCAAGAAGGCGATTTTTTTTCCTTGTCAAATAGTTTTTTTAGAAGGAGCTTGAAAGAGGCACTGGCTATGAAGAAAGACAACCCAATAATGGGGAGTTCAAACTGTTCATGTGTACTAATAATGAAATGCACCAAAGTAGTTTTCATTCTTTCTGCACCTTGACAATGACAAAAAGGTTCCCACATAACTTCCCACCCCTGCAGGGGATTAAAAGTAGGTCTCAGTTTTCACTGTAACTATAACCTATGTCTAATAACAGCCTTTCAGTAGATTTTTAAAAAAAATCAATATTATCACCAATGCATATCTTCTCTATTTTTAACCTGAAGGATATAAAATTATTTTCTTTTAACCTGGCTTGTTTTAAGGAGCAATGAGTACCATATGGATTTAATGTATGTATTTCACGTATTAAAGAGTCTGAATGAGTCTGTTTGTCAGGTTAACACTTCTGTTTCTAATAAGGAATTTGGAGTTTCAGCCTTCTTTTCATTACTCACCTAGGACCTAATCTCCCATTCTGACTCTGAAAAAATTCCCTCCAGTCCTCACAATTGACCTGCGAGGTTACTTTCATATTCCCGTCAAATCAGCTCTATCTACACTGGAAATATTATTATTATTCTATTGAGCTTTTTCACATTATCATTATCACTCCTCACACAGCCAGCTCAGTTAGCAACAATTATTAACATGCCTGTTAATTCAGTCTAATTTAGTTCATTAGCAAGATAACTCCTTTGATTTCTGAAGAGGCATCATGACACTTTAATCAGTGGGTAGTACCAGCCTGTTTATGACCATCCTTCAGTAAACTTTTTCTCCTAATAGCAGTGTTCGTTAGATGAGCAGGAACTAAAGAAAGTCCCATAAACTTTCTTTTCTGGACTTGACTGTACTCAGTGAAAGACTTGGGTGCTTCATTCATCTGTCACCCTGGAATTCCCTCTGTTGGGCAGACCCGTAGGATTAAGGAAGCTGTCCGGAGCGTGTATTTCACTAAACCCTCACAAACCATTCAGCCTGGCTGCTGCCTGAGCAAGTCCCTCCTGTTTGCACACAAGAAATGGTTGGTGCAAACAAGACCCCGCCTGGCACAGCGAGTCAGGGTGTCCGTTCAGTGTGTGCCAGTGGTCATTAAGCCCTTTGCTTTATGTAAAAGATGGAAAACAGGGCTCTGTTACCTGAACTAGTTCTGTGTAAAGGGGTCCTTTTTTGAATTCATGGTTTTAACAGTTTCTAACATCGTCATGCTTCTTGTTGGAAATCTGGTAATAAGATTTCTACCACAGTGCAGGCAGCCACCAGGTTTACAGTGAATCCACATGGAGGGTCTCTCAAAATGCCGTCTACTTCACATCAGTTAGGAAACACGCATCTGAATGGGGTGAAGGTCAATACTGTGTCTCACGGCAGGCCGGGTGGTAAAAGGAATGTGCCAGGAAGCAAATTCTCTGCCATGTCTCTTATGTATTTTTTTCCTAAGTGATTCTAAGTGGTTTCCCATGAAAGGAAGTTAATATACCTTGAGCAGAATGAGGTTGACGTTGTTGCCAAGAGGAGCAGGAGCCACCTGACCCTAAGATGCAGTTAACAGGTGTCAGAGCTACTAGCAGTCTTGTTGGCCTTGTGTGCTTTTGTGCGTCGATCTCCAATTTGTTCTAGCAGAAGTGCCTTATTCCATTCTCTACATTTTAGTCACTTTGAAATACAAGGATTTGATACACAAAGGAATATGGTTGTGGGTGAAAGAAAGGAGAATGTGAGGCTGACTGTAATCAAAATGGATTTTAGCATAAGAGGGGGAAAGAGGAGCTACAAGACTACATTCGTTAGACTAGCCTTTCAATTAGTGCTGGAGTCTCCCACTCCAGGGATGTGGACGGGAGCTGGGCATTGGCCCATTAGGAACCAGAGCACAGCAGCAGGTGAGCAAGTGAGCTGTGTCTGTGTTCACAGCCAGTCCCCATGTCATCTGTGTTCACACCCAGTCCCCACTGCTCCCATCACTGCCCCAGCTCCACCTCCTGACAGATTGGCTGGAGCAGGTGAGCCAGTGAAGCATCATCTGTGTTCACACCCAGTCCCCACTGCTCCCATCACTGCCTGAGCTCGCCTCCTGTCAGATTGTCTGGAGCAGGTGAGCCAGTGAAACGTCCTCTGTGTTCACACCCAGTCCCCACTGCTCCCAGAACTGCCCCAGCTCCGCCTCCTATCAGATTGGCTGGAGCAGGTGAGCCAGTGAAATGTCCTCTGTGTTCACACCCAGTCCCCACTGCTCCCATCACTGCCCCAGCTCCACCTCCTGTCAGATTGGCTGGAGCAGGTGAGCCAGTGAAACGTCCTCTGTGTTCACACCCAGTCCCCACTGCTCCCATCACTGCCCCAGCTCCGCCTCCTGTCAGATTGTCTGGAGCAGGTGAGCCAGTGAAGCATCATCTGTGTTCACAGCCAATCCCCAGGGCTCCCATCACTGCCCCAGCTCTGCCTCCTGTCAGACTGGAAGCAGCATTAGATCCTTGCAGGAGCACCGACCCTACTGTGCACATGAGAGACCTAGGTTGCCTGCTCTTAATGAGAATCTAATGTCTGATGGTCAGAGATGAAACTGAGGTGGTGATCCTCGTGGGCACTAGCACTGGGGAGCGTCTGCCAATACAGATTATCATCAGCAGAGAGGCATAGAGACCATAATCAGTCAGCTGACTGCAGACCCATATCAAACCACCCTTCCATCCAGGGAAAAACTGTCTTCCATGAAAACAGTTTCTTGTGCCAAAAAGTTGGAGACCTCTGTATTAGGGGGTTAGTTAAACCTAAAGAAAAAGGGCACATGGGTGGGGGCTTTTGGAAGTTAGTTGTTCAAACCAAGTCCTGAAGCTATTTTGCAACTAAGAATACCTACGAGTATTCTTGGCAAATATTTCAAACCCTCTAAAGGTTATGTCAGAGTTGTATCTAAAAAATAAATGAAGGAGCAATGTTCGACCACTCCTTGTGAGAAGGCGTCCTCTATTTGTGGCTCCCGGGTCGCCTATAATGTGTTCTGTAGAAAGTGGCAGAGCCAGCTTGGTGAGTGTGGAACCTCTGTGAGAGATCCCCACCAGTGGGGCCTGGCCCTTGCTTTAATGCCATGCTATCACTGTCTTAAAATTCTTTTTTTTTTTTTTTGGTCTTAAAATCCTTAATTATTCTGTCTTTGAACCTTTGTTAATGAAGTCTGATGGTAAGATGGGCATCCACATGAGCAGAGGGGGGACAGGCCACGTCCGTGTCTGTCACTCCTGCCCGCCCATGTGATGCCTCGCGACAGCAGAATCCAGCGGACCCCTCAGGGGCGGCAGGTTAGCAAGTCTCAAAGTGAGCACGAGGTCGGCGTGCAGGAGACTGAGGCAGGGTGAGGACCGTAACGAGGAAGGGATTTGAAACACCAGGCGGCACGTAGCTCTACCTCCTTTCAGGCCGTCCTTACTCAGCACTAAGAAAGACTGTGAACGTAGAACGTGGCGTGTAGAGACAGTGAATCAGACAGGTTAAGCTTTGTGTAGCATTTCCACCGAGAATGCAATGGGAGTGTACACAAACTATGAAATATGAATTGGGTTATTCCAATGACTTCACATGATCTAGTGCTTGTATTTGCATTCATATACTTTTTAAAACTTTTCCCCAGTCTTACCGTGGTATAATAAATACAAATACAAATTGTATATATGTATAGTGTACATGTGATGTACGTATAGTGTACGATGTGATGTACGTATAGTGTATGTACATGTGATGTATGTATAGTGTACGATGTGCTGTGTTGACAACGCATCCATCCACTATATATGTATAGTGTACATGTGATGTACGTATAGTGTACCATGTGCTGTGTTGACAATGCATCCATCCACTATATATGTATAGTGTACACGTGATATACGTATAGTGTATGTACACGTGATGTACGTACAGTGTACAATGTGATGTGTTGACAACGCATCCATCCACTATATATGTATAGTGTACATGTGATGTACGTATAGTGTACGATGTGCTGTGTTGACAACGCATCCATCCACTATATATGTATAGTGTACACGTGATGTACGTATAGTGTACAATGTGCTGTGTTGACAATGCATCCATCCACTATATATGTATAGTGTACATGTGATGTACGTATAGTGTATGTACATGTGATGTACGTACAGTGTACGATGTGCTGTGTTGACAACGCATCCATCCACTATATATGTATAGTGTACACGTGATGTATGTATAGTGTACGATGTGCTGTGTTGACAATGCATCCATCCACTATATATGTATAGTGTACATGTGATGTACGTATAGTGTACAATGTGCTGTGTTGACAACGCATCCATCCACTATATATGTATAGTGTACATGTGATGTACGTATAGTGTATGTACATGTGATGTACGTATAGTGTACGATGTGATGTACGTCGTATAGTGTATGTACACGTGATGTACGTACAGTGTACGATGTGATGTGTTGACAACGCATCCATCCACTATATATGTATAGTGTACATGTGATGTACGTATAGTGTATGATGTGCTGTGTTGACAACGCATCCAGCGTGAACTGATTATCATAATCAAGTTAATTAATGCACCCATCACCTCACCTAGTTAATTTTGTTTTTGTGGTGAGAAAATGTAAGCTCTACTCTCTTAATGAATTTCAAGCATGCGGTGCAGCGCTATTAAATATAGCCGCTTGGCTCTAAGCTAGATCTGCGAAACTTACTCTGTGTAACCGAAAAATTCTCCCCCTTAGCCAACATGTCCTCAGCCCCGCACATGCATGTTTGCATTTAAAATCGGCATTGCACAATATAAAATTGAATGGTAACATTCATGGTAATAACTTAAATGTTCTCTTAGGATGATATTTAATAGCAAAGATCGTAACAAGTCAAGATAGAAAGTGTGTGGAAGAGAGAAAAAAAGAAAAGTTTGTATCTTAGTTCTTGTAACAGTTTTCCCTGTTTTTTGAACAAGGGCTCTCCCATTTTGATTCTGCATTGACCCCGACAAACCAGGTAGCTATCTCTGAAAGGAGGAAATATTTCTACTGGGAGAAGGGAAAATGGAATGTGTCCCCAGGTAACGTAAAGTAGCAGGAACTGTTCACCTTTTCTTAATTATTCTATCTTTGATGTCTCAATTACAACAGTGTTAAAGGGAGCCCCTCCCTAGGATATCGGGAGTTGGTCAGGCAGCAAACTTGTCAATTCCTTGTCATTGTTCACGCCACACAGCGGAGCCACTCCACGAATCCCTTTCCGGTCATGACAAACGGTATCTGAGCAGCTGTTGCCACATGCTGCCTCCCTCTTGAGGAGCAAGATAAATGGCCACCATCTAATGTGACATGGAGGACTTGAGAGTCACACACTTCCGAAACGCGGGCTCACCAAGGCCAATGTCACTAATTAGAGGCCAAGGAGCAAACAATTTGTAAATGAATTAGTAAATGAACAATACCCTAGGGGCCCCAAAGAGTTAATTTGCTTTTAGAAGATGAGCAATTTTCCCATCTGCGCTGGCAAAATCAATTCCTTATTAGAATTGCGTGATGCTAATGTCACCACGTAGAACTTTCTGTCAATACTAAGTCTCCTTCTGTGAGGGCGAAAGTGCCGAGGGGCTCGGTCTCTCGGGAAGTGTTTGTTCTCAACCTCTCTGGGGGCTTCCATGGGTTCCCCACAGTTGATCAAACCAGCATAGCTCACTGGTGCCCAAGTAGCATTCTGTTTCATAAGCCTGCCATGACTACCTTCTCTAAAACATTCTTTAATTTATTTTAAATTTCTTTTCTTAGTTGCACTTTGCTCCTTCTGACATATTTAATATAGAACTCTGTGTCTTGGTTTACTGTCTGTCTCCTCCTAATAATATGGTTCACCAAGGTCAAATTGTTTTGTTCACCACTGGAGTCCCAGGGCCTGGCACAATGTCTGGTCTGGAGGAGACCCTTTGTAAACATCTCTTACAGAGATGAATGCTTGAGGGGAGTTTGGGTGGTGGGGTGGAAGGTCAAAGAAGTTTGGGAAAGGCTAAGTTCTTTTTTTTTTTTTTGAGACAGAGTCTCAAGCCTTCACCCTGGGTAGAGAGCTGTGGCTTCACGCTCACAGCAACCTCAAATTCTTGGGTTTAAACAATTCTCTTGCCTCAGCCTCCCAAGTAGCTGGGACTACAGGCGTCCGCCACAACACCGGCTATTTTTTTTTTAATTTGGTTGTAGTTGGCATTGTTGTTTGGCAGGCCAGGGCTGGATTCAAACCCACCATCTCTGGTGTTTGTGGCTAGTGCCTTAGCTGCTGAGCTACAGGCGCTAAGCCAAGGTTGAAGTTCTTTATTGCAGGGCTTTCCTGGGCCTTTGATGGCTCAACGTTCTTTATCAATCTCTAACAGAGTACAGTGCACGAGCCATCGGACCATGAGAATCACTTTTTTTTTTTTCCTATTTAGAACAAGTTTTGTTGGGAACACATTTTGGAAAATGTCATCTTAAGTGGTAATTTATTGACCTTGCAGAATTTTCAGTGAACCTTTTACCAGAGTAAATCCACCTCTTCCCTTCAAGCTCTGAATATTTATGAAGCGTCCTTCCTTAGGTTGATTAGAAAGGGGCCACCGCCCTGTCCTGCTCTCTCCAGTTTCATCAGATTCTTAAATTTCATACTAGGATATGTATTCTGTAGAAAACCTGACCCGTATTTGATGCCAACACTCGTGTTCATTGCTCTGCCCGTTTTGTTCTCTGCGTTTCCTATAATTTGGCGTGTTCACTGTCTGTCTGAGAGCAGGAATAGAGATTCCTACAGGTGGAAGGGAAGGGCCCAACCTACACGTAATAACTTTTGCACAATATTTAAGTCCATCCGATATACAACATGATACTTTCTAAATGATTTTAATGACAATGATCTCATTTAAAAGAACAAAAGCCGAGGCAGATGTAAGCAAGTAAAAAACACAACAAAATAAACCCAGACTTCAGCAATTTCGGGGTCCTGCTATTTATAGATGGTGTCAGGGTAGAAACAAAGAGACATGTCCCGTACCTTGATGGGTGAACCAGAAAACAAACATTATAAGGCCACTTCCACTCAGAGTGTGAGCTATTACTAAAATGGAATTTCAAGTTATAGCAGCCCTAAGCAGAAATAACTTACACTGAACTCCCAGCACACATCGACGCTGACCCAGAGAGCCAGTAAAATCACACAGCAGAAATACTGTAGAACCGTCCACAATCAGCTGTCGGGAGGTACTTCAGATGTCCTTGGTAAAACCCATAAAAATTTGCTCAGAGTGTGGAGTTAAAATACTATGTTGGATATAGAAGGGAATGGAATGAATTTCATAAGTCCAAGTGCTTTTATATTTCTATCTATCTAACAGGGGCTACAAATCCATCCTTAAACAATTAACATTGTAGCAGCAGGGAAGTTTGCCCGTGAAGCAGTGAGGTTAACCTGATGGTACGAACGAGTCTTGAATAGGCCAGGGTATGAATCCAGAACCCAGGCATTCTTTAGCTTGGCTTGAATGTATTGCCATTCAACTCAAGAGCCACAACTTTGAGACTTTAATTCAAGTTTCTATCAGCTCTTTTTTGATAGAGTTTAATTTTAGTTCTGGATATTAAATGGTTTCCTTGAGGAAGTGACTTTTTTTTTAAAGAAATTTGTTTTATGTTTATAATTGTAGTAAATATATATATAAAATTTACCATTTTAAACATTTTTTTTTGAGATGGAGCCTCAAGCTATTACCCTGGGTAGAGTGCTGTGGCATCACAGCTCAGCAACCTCCAACTCCTGGGCTCAAGCGAGTCTCCTGCCTCAGCCTCCCAAGTAGCTGGGACCACAGGCGTCCACCACAGCACCTGGCTATTTTTTTTGGGTTGCAGCCATCATTGTTGTTTGGTGGGCCCAGGCTGGATTCATACCCTCCACCTTAGGTGTATGTGACTGGCGCCTTAGCCACTTGAGCCACAGGCGCCGCGCCCATTTTAAACATTTTTAAGGGTACAATTCAGTAGCAATAAAGAACTCACATTGTGATGCACCTTCCCCACTGTCCATTTCTAGAATTATGTCATTAGACTGAACTGAAACTCTATTCTAAGTAAACAATAACCCCTCACTTGCCCCTGTCTTCAGCCCTGGTAACCACTTCCCTCCATTCCCTCTTTATGAACTTGAACGTGGTGGGTCCCTTTTGGGTTTGGCTTATTTCTCTCCTCTTGTCTTGACGGTTCAGTGTATCCCAGGATGTATCAGAGTTTTGTCTCTTCTGAAGGCGGGAGAGCATTCTACTGCACGTATAGACTACGTGTGTTTATCCATCCATTGGTGAGTGGACATTCTGGTTAGTTCCAACTTTTGGCTATTATGAAAAATGCTACGTTAACATTGGTATGTAAATATCTGTTCAATCCCCAGCTTTTCATTCTTTGGGGTAGATACTGAGAAGTGGAATTCCTGGATCATATCATAATCCTATCTTTAATTTTTTGAGGCCTACCAGAATGTTTTTCATTATAGCTGCCCTATTTTCTTTTCTTTTTTTTGAGATGGAGTCTCAATCTGTTGCCCTGGATAGAGTGCCATGGCCTCGCAGCTCACAGCAACCTCAAACTCTTAGGCTTAAGCAATTCTCTTGCCTCAGCCTCCCAAGTAGCTGTGACTACAGGTGCCCACCACAATGCCCTGATATTTTTCTGTTGCAGTTGCCATTGTTGCTTTAGCTGGCCTGGGCTGGATTCGAACCCACCAGCCTTGGTGTATGTGGCTGGCGCCCTACCCACTGAGCTATGGGCACCACCTGCACAATTTTCAATCTCCAGTATTATTGCACAAGGGTTCCAATTTCTCTGCCTCCTCCCCAGCACTAGCCATGCTACTGGGGAGATTTACTGTTTTTTTAAAATAGATTCCCCCCCCTTTATTCTGCATAAAACTCTGGCAATATCATTTCTAAACAAGTAATAAAAAGTTGAGATTCTTTTCTAGTCTAAGAATACAATATTTTCCTCTTTCTCACCATATCAGTTTTTTAAGCAAGCACAATATTCTATGTATTTACAAGTGGAGATTGTGTGTATACATATACATGCACATATATAAATATCTATTGCTATCATTGTCTTTATTTTTGTTATGTTAACAATTCCTACTATCAGTATGTGAATTGTAAAAAGGTAGGCCAAATACTTTCTTTTGACACCCAAACTCGTATGTATTTATAACAGTGGTAAGCTTTTGTTTCAGGGTTTGCTAGTGATGGAATCAATATATCTCTTTTAACGTTTTGCATTCAGGCCTCTATCATGCTGCCTTGTATAAGCTTAATAAATACAGATGCTTCCTGCCTGTGGGATTCTTGCAAAGGCATAGATTCTGGGCTCAAATGATGAAACATTACCTTTGTTAGAACCAACACCGGCAAGATGCTCTTTTAAATAAGACGAACAGGTGGCTTAATGTTTTGTGATAATTTTAACAATTGGGTTCAAGTCCCGTTCCCTCTTATAAATTAACCACGAGGAGATCCATCATCTTAGTCAATCACGTACACGGCACATTGTGGAGACCTCGCCACAAAGGCCCCTGTGACCATGGGTGTGAATCACAGCATTTATGCTGCCTGAGGCGCCGGCCTACGAAAGCAGAGTCCAGACCCAGCTGATTAAGCTGTAGCATAAAACAACACTTCAGTAGTCAGCAGCCTGACAGCCCACCATGGTTTATTGGACCGAAGAGTGTAACACTGTAATTTACTTCTCTAATACGTGTCATGTTCTCTCTCATTGTTTCCCCTTATGGAGTGAAATATGTAGGTGAGAGGTTGCTGTACAAGCTTCACGCGTTATACCCCTCCAAAATTAGAGGGTAACAAACTGTCTTTATTATCCTGTGCCTTTGGTAAGCAGCCACAAATCACAGAAACCACTGCAGGTGAGCTTCTAGCGGTTTAAAAACTCAAGGCAAACTAAAAGACTTCACGTCTCTGCCCGAAGCTATTTTTGAACTATGGTATAGGGACACACAATTATTGTGCTTCCCAGCCTTCCTTTTTATTGTAAGTTCCTAACCATTTTTTTTTTTTTTTTTTTTTTTGCTTTCTTATTGACAGGAAACCAGGATTTATAACGTCTGGCTCAATGCAAATATTTAAAGATTTAATTTTTTTTCCCCTCCCCCAAACATAACAACATAAGTTGAATAGCGTTTTGGTGAGTTTATTTTTCTTTTCTAACTGGAATCCAGGGCTGTTCTGCAGCTGAAAATGGCACTAGTCACAGATAATTTAAAGAGAATAGCTGGCTTGTTTGTCAAGCAAACATGTGTAATCTGATGAAATTATTAGTGTCATAGTGTTAACTCTCTTCTCATAAATACAGTTAACAGTGCTGACACTGCAATTATACTCAAATGTTCTGGCTCTTTGCTTATTCCTTCAATCTGTCAGTCCAGGATGGGGGAGACAAATTGTGGTGGGCATTTGACAACGCACAAAAGAGATATAAACCTCTTCTGATTAAACCTTGATGAAAGATTAAATGGTTCTGAATGCTTGCCAGATTCTGATGATATGGCATTTTTTAACCAGGGGTAATAAAAAGCCTATTCAATAGAGGTTTTAAGCAAAGACTGTAAAGATACCATATGTATGCATGTGTACAGAATGTGCCTGTGTGCAGGGGTGAGACCCTGTGAGGAAGAGCACTTCATGAAAAGATCCCATCACTCATGCTAGTTGCTAGATCGGTGTGGCCACTTGTCCTGAGTGGAAACAACACACATCTGACCATTCCCAGCATGACTGTCTACTACCGCCATCCATCTGCCATGGAAGATTTGCTCACATTTGTAATGAGGCCCCCTACTTTCATTCTGTAAAATGCTTATTAAAATTGTTGCTGTATCTATTCTCTCAGCAGTCAAGAATAGTCATAAACTAGTGTCTGACCTTTTAATGTTTAAACGTGGTTCATATCTTTTCATTTTTGGCTTTCAATCAAACAAACAGAGACTAATTAATAATAATGGCCAGAAATTGTTTCGTTCTTCCTCTGTCCAAATAGTGTTCTAGGTACTTTAAATGTTTTTCACCATTTACTCCCTTATACAAAAGAGCTACTGGTATCATCCCCCTATGACAGATGAGGAAACTGAGGGATAGAAAGATCAAACAATAACAAAGAAAGGTCACAGGACTTGCCTAAAGTCACACAGCTAATAACAGGTAGCGCCACGATTTGAATCTAGATATGTTACAACACAAACTCGCGATAAACCTTAGATTAAGAACTATTAACTACTCTTATCTTCTTAGAGATGTAGATTATTATAAAGCCTTTTTTTGGCCTTACAAGATTAGACTTCATCTTCTCAAATTTCCCAGCCTGTATAGATAAAGCAATCTTTGAAGGAACCTCATAAAATAATTACAGTCCATATTTAAAACAACTCGTAGCATCATGAACTAGTAATTCTTAGTGTTTATTTTAAGAAGTAAGCTGAATTGAAAAGTTTCTTTAAATATCTTAAGATACCAGGAGGTGCCTGTGGCTCAAAGGAGTAGGGCGCTGGCCCCTTATGCTGGAGGTGGTGGGTTCAAACCCAGCCCTGGCCAAAAACTGCAAAAGAAAAACCTCAAGATACTTTCATTTCTATACTTTAGCACCAGGAGCTTAATACACTCCTTAAGAGTAAAAGGACTTGGGGAGCCCAGGCAGGTGAACCTGGCTACCTGGACCTTTATCTTGATGCTCTCACAGCAGATAAATTGAAATAATAAAGAAAACCGACAGCTTTCTGCAGTGTTATTGCTAAAACCTGGCTACGCGTTCAGAAGGAATGTATACAAGCCTTCCTGGCCCTTTGGTTCTCTTTATATTTGGCTATAGAAATTCTGTGTTTGGGCTCCTTCTTTTCCAGCATGTGGAATTTATGTGAAGAAGATCGTTTTAGGAACTCTAAGAGGGTTTTCTGGGTTTTTTTTTCTAAGAGGGTTTTAGAAAACTGTTTATAAAAGAAAAAAAATCAATCAACTAGAAAGGGAAGGATAAAGTAAATCCACAAAAGGAAAAAAAATTGTTTTCTTTTTAAACTGCGTTAAACAGTTGTTTCCAGCCCCGAAAGTTCATTAGATTTATTTGTCATCAGGGTAATTGGTCCACACTTGTTGCTACGTCTGCTGCTCGTCTTCTGATGAACAGATTCATTAAGTTCATGTCTAATCTGCGTCTTCTAAATTCAATAAGCACTATAAAATTTCTTTCCTTGTATGGGAATTCTAAGGTCTTTTTTTCTTTCTCTCTCTCAACAGCTTGAATTCCTGTATTCTGATTAAGATAGATGAAGTATTTGCATTCTATCCATATTCATAATCCTCTTTCAGAGTCAACCTAAAATACCACGTTTGTTGCCCAGGCAGACACAGACAACGTGGTAGGAAAGCTCTGGAGCTTTTTGTTTGGAGGGAGAAGGACCCACCCCTCTTCAAATCTAAGAGAAAAGGTGGTCACTAGGTGAATCCGGCTGTTAAGAAACCCGAACACCCATTGTGCCTTTTGTGCCTGACAGAAACTGTAATTAATGATTTCCCCCCCTTTTTTTTGTGGAAGAAAAAAAGAGCGGCGTGCCGTTGACAGACATTTTATTAATAGTTTCTGCCAACTTGCCATGCATAAAAGGTTTTATTGGTTGCAATGCCAGTGTAAGGAAAAGTTCTTTCTGATGAAATGTTCAAGATGGTTGTTTTATAGATGAAAAATGAAGGCAATCTGTCTACCGCCACTGAAAGTTTGGGTTTCAATCATAAAATTAAAACGATTGTGACATTTCCTATTGTGTTATTTAACCATCTGCTTCCTACGGGTCTGATCAATGAGAGCATCACCTAGCTCTTCTCTCTTTAACTAGAACACCTACCAATACTGTGTTCCATGGTTAATTGATGAGGCAGATTCATTATTGATAATGGTGTTTGCGTATTTGGTGACTGCTGTTCTTCTTATAAAAGGGAAAGGATTCTTTTGTCTTGCTGTAGAGGGTTAATATTCAACTTGATAAACAACGATGGATGTTTGTATCCCCTCAATAACCACAAATCTGGAAACTGTACAAGGAAGGACAGAGAAATGTATCTCAGCCACAAACTCCATCAGGTGCACTATGTGTGGCTTTGAAGCAAGCATCTTTTATTTTCTCGTAGAGAATTTAACTAGAAGCATACCTCCTGAAATGTTTTCTCAACCTCGGCATGTTAAATTCATAGTCACCTGAGTTAGAATTTTTAAAATCGTTGCATGCCAGGTTTTCTTTGGAGTTGATGGGCTGTTTCGATGATTTCTGTTCATCCGTTAAGATGGGGGAAAGACACTCTACCACGTGGATTTACAATAAAGCAGTGAAGCCTCTTTGTTGCCACCTGATTAATTTTTCATCACAGTGAGGTGAGAGGAAGAGGGACATTCCATCGTTTAATAAGTCTTTGGATTTTGTTGCAGCCCAAATAGAATTAGGAATGTGCAACCTCGGCTACTAATTCTAATTGCTGGCAAACTTGCAAACACACTCTTTTGTTTCATTTGCAATAATCGTCGGTAATGAACTTATCCCTGACTTCCTGTCCATGTCTTTCACAAACTTTAAGTCTGACACGTTTTCAGTCTCGCCCATTTGGGGAGCAGGGAGGCAGCTGGAAATGTGCTCTTTTTGCACATTGATCTGCAGGCAGGCATTCATTTTCTCTGGGAATTTTTATGTAAGCTCCCTTATTGGGAATATGCTAATGACATCCACCATGATTACTGATTTTCTTTGAATCGTTATTCCTCTGTGGGCAAAGCAATCAGAAAGGGGGAACAGGAGATCTCCTCCCCGCTTGTGTGCCTTCTTCAACCATCTGCTCCATCCTGATTCATTTGAATTAGGTCTGCAGTTTTCAGATTCTTTACTCTGACATTTTAAAGCATTTGAAAGCTTAAAAGAAGTTAATAGTTATCTATCTATATCCACAAATGTGGTTTTCTGGTGCGTTCTGAGTGCAAACTTGCCTATCCGGAGTTTGCGTGGGCAGATTAATTGTACTAAGTGAAAGATGGTAATGTAAGCTAGCAGCTTCATTATTTGGAACGTGGCAGCTCTGAATACTTTTTTATTGATGGCCTTGAGCACAGGTATTGCAAAACCAAAAAAATAAAAAAAGTATTAAAACAAAATATTCCAAGGTGAAGAAAAAGTAGAATTGGAAAGAGAGTGAATTTGTACAAGAGAAATGCTGAAATACTTTTTTTTTTTTTTGTAACGTTTATGGGTGTCCTGTGCCAGTAACCAATACTTGTGGGTGTCAGCCCTAAAGCATTTACTCTGGCACTAAAGCACTGTGTGCTCTTGGAAAAGTTACTTAGTTTTTCAGAGATCTATTTTCTCAGTGGTATGTCAAATGAATGTCATAGGTGATTGTTGAAGTTTTCTCCCCAAGGAAAATTGTACGACTGTATTATTTATCCCTGGGGGAAAGATTGCAACTGATGGGAAAGTTGCCTTATAGTTTGGCTTTTACCTGGGCATTTGTTCTCATTCAGGGAAAAGATATTTAGAAATAAACTGTCCACCTTCCAAAGAGGGACTCAGAGCCTCCAGATTTAACTTTTAAAAATGATGAGACCAGACTTAAAAAGTAGGGCAATGTATCTTGTTTCCATTTATGCATCCTGGGTACCTTGCTAAGAATGTTGCTGATTGATTGAAGCTAGTCTTAGACTTCAATGAGGGAAAATCAGCAAGATTCTGACACCCCTGGAAAGACAGAATTAATTTAACATGCAGAATTGGCATTTAGGCAAAGAGAATTTGCAAAACTTGGTGCTATTAGATCACTGAACATTGTCAAAACATGAAGAAGACATTAGTTTGTGAATGTTGACACTCTGGGATTCAGCTGATTTCAAAGTGAAGGGAGCTCTTCATGGTAAAATTGTTACAGAAAGCCCTTCTATCTCGTCCTACTCACTCAAACGACTCTGTATTTCCTCTACATCGAGAATCAGATTGAGAATAACATAGCTGCCCCCATGTTTTAAACAGCGAATGAAGCTTCTCAAGTAAGTGATGGGATTTTTGAACAATGTACATCATCGACTGATCCAAACTTCTGATAGGACAGTTGGCTTCTGCTGTGAATGACCCCTGACCACTCCCTCCTGCCTGATGCATGGACTTTTCCAATCCTGTTCACTTTTTTATGGCAACTGTTACTGATTTGCGTTCTGATTTCTGTTTGATAGTTCTGGCTTCTTACAAACTGAGTGACAAAGCCAGAACTTAAATAGAAATTACTTCACTGATGTGTTTCAGCTGACCAAAGACAATCTCTTGCCTAAAATAACCTTGACTCCCTTCCTTCCACATAGCCCAACAAAGGGAAGAAAGACACAGCCATTGTGTCCTCTTTTTTGATGTATGATACAAATAGATCACTTTTGAGAAATAGAGCTAAAAATAGGAAGCACAAGCATATCTTAATATTTCATGAGATACAATTTCAAGGGCCTGAAATTACAGATAGGCACGTAGCCAATGATAGATATATGGAGAGGAATATTTATTGTAATGATAGGACTATGTTGGATGGGCAGCAAATATTCTGACTCTAGAATTTTGGCTTTTGGCTACTGTAATACATTGCCTTATACTCATAACACTCAGCTGAGCTACCACACTATTGCAGTGAGTTTTTTTAGAATTTTTCCATTTTTTTCCTTATCTGTTTGCTTCCGGAATATATTTCACAAATCTCCGAGTCTGAATGACCCTGCCTCATGTAATAGAGCACATATAACATGCAGATGAAAATATTTCTCACTAGTACTAAGATTAGATTATACTGGTTTTGTTTTAAGGGGTTTTATTCCTTTTTGTGGGTTTTGCCTATCAGTTATCTATATCCCTTGGCTCGTTTATTCCTAGATTAAATAATAGACATTACATATTAATTGTTGGAAGAAGTCGTAATCTAAGTTCACTTTATTCTACTGATAGACTCTTCTACTCCCTCAACAAGTGAAATTCCGGTTCTGTTTCTGGCCAGAGGAAGAAATCCAGAAAGGAAGCATACTCTACTCATCATTCCCGACACAGACCAATTTCTGATTGACGCCAGTAGTATACTGTGCATCAGTAGATCAGAACAGTATGCGGGTGGCAATGTTAAATGCCTTGCTCTTTAAAACTCCTTTCTGAAGTCAGATGACTGAACATTATATCCAATTCAGAGGATAATTTTATTCACCTAAAATCAATTTTTGAAATTTATATGTTGCACAGTGATGATTTTCTACAATTAGAAACACATGTATACTTTAGTATGTCTAGGTCCAAGTATTTCTTGTTTACAACATACGTTTTTCTAGCAGTAATCGAAGTATTTATATGTTTCATTACATTTTTCATTCCCACGTGACCTTGGTCAATAGACTGTCATCAGAATAAAGTTCTTTACCTTTAAATGAATCGTGAACTTATTAAACATCTGTAAAACTACTTCAAAACTGATATTTAATGAAACCAATATGTAAACAACTACACTCCCAGAAGAAAGAAAGAACACAAGTATAGTCTAGCAAGGGAGAGTGGAGAGGAGGGAGATGGAAGGGGGAAGGGGCAGGGTGATTGGCAGGATCTCACCTAATGTGCACAATGTGTGTTCAGCACCTCCTCGGGTGAAGGGCTCAACTACAACTTGAACTTTACCTTAGTAGCGAAACAATGTAACCTAAACATCTGTACCCTCTTATTAACCTGAAATAAAACAATTAAAAGTATTTGCTATTTAAAGAGTGAATAGAATTTAATATGTTCTTCATTTGTTTGGTCATTTTACAAAGATACTTATGTAAAAACAACTATGTATGTTCAACATTTACCTCTTTCTTTTTATTTTCCTTCTTTTTCTTTTTCATTGATTCAAACCACATATGCAACATCATGAGAGTTGTCTACATGTTAGGTCAAACATAATAAAAACACAGCAGTTTGTGGACACATTGTTGTACGGAATAAATTTGGGGTTTGGTTAGTTAAGGAAGAGAGGAAGGACTAGTGAACGTGTGCAACTAGCAGCTCCTACCACAGCAGAATTCCTTTTGCCTTCTAGTCCTGGGTTAAATCTTCCCTGTTATCTCCCTTCCTGTAATGTGCGGAAATAAGACTTCACTTCTTTCTTTCTACTCAGCTTTGCCACTTCTCTTTTTGTCATCTTTTGTTCTAAAAAACTCAGTTTTACTATCTGTTCCAATTCAAGATGTTGCAATGCCTTTCGTTTGTATTTTAAAAGGAACTGTTTTTAATATTAGCTTAACATTCTAGAATTATCTCTCTCCTCATCTGCAGGTATACAAATATATATTCTTAAATATTTTTTTTTTGCAGGCAGAATATACATAGCAAATCATATTCACAAAGTGAACACATTCATGTAAGCATTACCCAGATTAGGACATGCACAGAATATCACAGGGAGACTATATTCCATGAGCCTACTGTAGTTATTGCCCTCCCAAAAGTAATAAAAATCTCAACTTCTATCACATAGATTCATTTAACCTCTTTTAGAACTTTATTTAAATGAGATTTCATAGAATGTACTCTTATACCTAGCTGTTTTCACAAGACATTATATATTTGTCTATCAAGTTTCACATAGTAGAAATTTATTTTTATTGTTTTAGAGTAGCTATTCTAAAGGATGGGGGTAAATTTGATCACCCAAGGAGACATTTGGTCATGTCTGTAGACATTTTTGATTGTTACAACTAAGAAAATGCTACTAGCATCTAGTGTGTACAAGCCAGAGGTTCTCATAAATATCTTACAACATACAGGTCAGCCCCTCATAAAAAAAAAAAATTGTCTGGACCCACAATATCAATAGCACCCTACTACAGAATACGTGTTTGTTTTCTTTATCCATTTTATTGCTGGTGGTCATTTACTGTGTTTCCCTGAAAATAAGACACTGTCTTATATTTATTTTTTTATCAAGAAGACACACAAGGGCTTTTTTTTTAGGAGATGTCTTATTTTTATTAAGTATAATACAGCGATCTATATTTATTCAAATACAGTTAAGTCATCTTCTTCTGGAACCTGACAGGGGGAGCTAAATTTGTTGGTGGGGTTGGCACTAGTGATGTGTGAACTCCTTTCCCCTAGATGTTCACACGTGTGCAATAGGATGCCTGCAACTGCACAAGTGCAAATGGCTGGGGGAAAGGAGCTGTGGCAGATAAAAGGTATTCCAGTCTTGTTTACTGCTCTGTGCCAAAATGCATGGCATGGCATGCTGCATAGCCATGCCCATCACTAGGTCTTATTATCGGGGTAGAGCTTATATTTAACAAACGCATAGAAATCCTGGTAGGGCTTATTTTTTGGGTAGGTCTTATTTTGGGGGAAACACGGCATGTGGCTTCCATTTGAGGTTCTTGTGAATAAATTGCTATGTATATTTTCATACATGTTTTTTAAGGTGCAGTACATGCATTTTGGTAAAGTACATACCTAAGACTAAAATGTTAGGTACATTCAACTTTAGAAAATACTGCCACACATTCTCTAAAATGATTGCATTACTAGGTTCTCCTAACCAGCCATGTGTGAGAGTTCCGGCTGCTCTACATCCTTATAAATCTTGATACTGTTATTTACAGAAATTTTAAACCACTCTGTGGGTATCATAAGTATCTCTCTGTAGTTTTAATATTTCTTTTCTTGCTGACTAATGAACTTGAGAGTATTTTCACATGCTTGTTGACTGGCTGTCCTATTTTCTAAATTGCCAATTTACTCTTTTGCTCATTTTCCTATGAGGTTGTTTGCCTTTTTGTAATAAATTTTGAAATGAATTCTCTTATATCATGTAGAAAATAAAAAGACTTAGACATCATTGTTACTACAACATTAGCTTTTATCATTGCACATTAATCTACTTTTATTGAGATTTCTTCACATAGCTTTGAGTTACTGTGTGGTGCCCTTTCATTTCACCCTTCAAGGCTTTCTCGATCACTTCTTGCTAGGTAGCTCCAGGGTTAATAAACTTCTTTAGCTTTTGTTTTAGCAGAAATGTCTTAATTTCTTCCTTCCTTTTGAAGGACAGTTTTGCTGAATATAGCATTCTTGATTGACAGGTTTTTGCTTTTAGCACTTTGAATATATTGGCCAAAATTTCTGATGAGAAATCTTCTGATAGTCTTATTGAGGACTGCTTGTATGTGATAAGTCACCTCACTCTCGATGCCTTCAAGATTTTTTGTATTTCAGAAGTTTGATTATAATGTGTCTTGATGTAGGTGTCTGAGTTCATCTTACTTGGAGTTTGAGCTTCTTAGATATTCATATTTATGTCTTCCATCTAACTTAGAATATTTTATCTATTTTTCCTTAAATATTCTTTCTTTTTTACTTTCAGGACACTCACAGTGTACATGTTGGTCTTCCTGATGCTGTCCCATAGGAGCCTTAGGCTTTATTAATTTTTCTTCAATCATCTTTCTGTTCCTCAGACTTAATAATTTCCATTGTCCTACCTTTAAGTCTGCTGATTCTTCTGCCAGCTCAGATCTGCCTTTGAATCCCTTTAGTGAATTTTTCACTAGAATTATTATACTTTTCAGCTTCAGAAAATATTTTTAGTTTCTTTTTGAATTTTCTGTCTCTTAATTGATATTTCCATTTTGATAACCCAATTTTTTTTAGGATATAAAAAGTATAAATTGATATTAGAGAGAGAGGGAAGAGAGTGGAGAGTGGCAGGGGAAGATGAGAAAGAGAGAGAAAAGAGCAGAGCAGGGAAATGATGTGACATCCCAAAGAAAAAAATAAAGGAAGGTTTTTTTTTCTTTTAAACAAAGAAAAATTTCCTTCCTATCTTCCTTTAGTTCTATGAGCAAATTTAAGACAATATTTTAAAGTCTTTGTCTAGTAGATCTGCCATCAGGTCTTTTTCTATTGATAGGTTTTCACAGATACTTTCCTGCCTTTTTTTTTTTAATGTCTTAAGATTTTTTATTGAAAACTGGGCATTTGAATCTACAAATATGATAACTCTGGAAATCAGATCCTGCCCTTTCCCCAAGGGTTGTTTTTGTTAATATTTTTTTCATTATTATAGTGTCTCTTAAGTCTTTTCTGAATTGCACCTTTCCTTGGGCATTTGCAGTCATTTTATAATTTTTTATGTATATGCAATTGCTTTTGAATGTTCTACCTGTTAATGTTTGACTCCCTAAAGGGGAAAAATAGTGCTGGCCCTTTAAATTCCCTAGAAGTCAGTTCAGCTAGTGGGGAAAGGTTATAGCAATAATGATCACTTTGGCATTAGAAATAGCACCTCACAGCTATTAGCTCACAGCACAGATTCATGATACTCGGACTCAGGGTGCAATGCACATATTCTTTACCAAACTAACCATATCACTGAATTGAATTTATTAATATATGTGTCTACAAAACCACATTTTTTTAAGGGAAATGTAATTTGACATATGTGTATATATTTCTACATATCTCCCCTTCAGCTCATCCTTTTCAAGTAAATGAATATTCAGATAACCTCTGTCTTCACTGAGTATAAACTTGGACTTACATAAGTTGACAGTGTTACTAGATATGTAACTTCAAATTCTTTGTTCTTCAGCAATATCTCCCATTTTCTAATATATCTTTAAATGGGTTTTTATTACTTGAACTTCAGGTGTGATATGGCCTTTTTTATATTTCCTTGTTAAAAATTCATACAATTGGCCTGGTCTGTATATCCGATAGTCTTATCACTTTCTGCTACATTTGTAAAAATGTACAGATGTACACTTTGTTGAATTTATCTTCCCTGCTGAATCAATAATCACACACTGGAATTAAAAGTGAAAGGACTTAATCACTTGGAAATATGACAAATATGAGACTTTTTTTTGAACTCACAAGTCAAAAACATGAAAAATATATCATCATGTGCTGTCTAGATGAACAAAGGGCATGGTGGAAGATTTCTATAGTTTGGAGGCAAGAAATCAATTCAGAATCCATATATGACATTCTGGGAGAAAAATAGGAATAATGATGTATAGTTTAATACTCATTAAAAATAACTCTTGTCTACCTAGCAGCACTATACATTTTGTTCAGGGCACATCAACACATAGTAGAGACTCCGCATTGGCCTATACATAATTGGATTTAGCTTTTAAAATCTCAGCAAGTATGTATTTTTTCTCCTCCAAAGTATGTAAAGTTCTATCCACATCCATTCACATAGATGTGAACGCTTGGCTATTTTCTTTTGGATTGCCTTCAGAGACAACTTATAATACAAAACACACAAAAAATATTGGCTCTTTCCAAGCAATGGGCAGGGTGCTAGAAGTCTAAATAGAAAGATGAAAATGGCTTGCTTCCTGACCTTGAGGAGTTTGTAGTCGAGTGGGGGTATCAGCCATGTAAACAGGTGGTATCAACAAAATACAGCAAGGACCAGAAAGAAGAATTTGCCCATATGGATTTTGACCACACATGCGTTGTCTGGCTTGTTTTGTCATCTGATTCGTTAAACAAAGCTACTAATAATTCTTGAATATTTTCTAAATCAAACTCCTCTTACAAATTATGGCCTCCCCTGGTGACAATATTCAGAGGAAAGATGGAGGCACGTTCTTACAAAAACCACAGTGGCTTAAGGAAGGTGCTGTGCGTGAGGCTGAGACGTTAGCCGATCTCCCCTGCAGGTGAACACTGAGGCTTTACTGTTTCCTGCTGATGGTCTTTGATCCTCAGTCCTTCACTTGATTCATCATTTATACATGATTCATTGATAGGTGAATCAGACTGGACTGCTAATCAATGTTTACTTGAGCGGATCTGGCTTTCTCTTCCCCAATGTTTGTTTATTCATCTTGTAGGCAGGGGCAGTGTTCCTTAGCAACCTTCCCAAAGCAGAAAGGTCACCAGACTCTTTGGTACCTCGGAGTGCTCCATAGCAGAGATGTCTAAAAATGATTATCTCACTAAGAGATGTGTTCTTGAGGTGTCCTAGCAACTTTTTAAAAAACAACATATTGTGTACTACGTATTAAACCAGTGCACAGAAATACCTGTGGGCCATATAAAGGAACATTTTGCCACTCGTGTTTTTATTTCACTTCAATATCGAATATATTTCAAAGTATACCATTTCAATATATGACAGAAGTTTTTTTTTAATCATAAACATGTTCCTAAAATCTCTCAAAACCTTAAAATAGGAGCAATGTGGAGATTCCAGACTTTTTATTTAAATTAATTATGCATGTATAGGATATCTCCTCTTTAAAAAACCTGCATTTTTCTCTCTGAATTGAATATCCCTCATCTTGAAAATACTCTAACTATTTTGATTTCTTTTGCCTGTTCATGACTATGTACCTTTCAGACAGGTAACCTCCTGTTTGCTCTTTAAACACATACTATTTTCTATTTAACTCCTTGCATTTCCTCTTTAGACCTCATTTCCAAGGCTAAGCTAAAAGAATGTCCTATTGAGGGACATTTGAATATTATAGTTTGTCTAAGAATTCAAAGCATACTGTGTCGTCATCATCCTAGGAAGCTTTTTGTCTTTCGTTTGAATTTGCCCTTTGAATCTGGTTTTTGGCTCAATAACTAAAACAAAACAAAAGAAGCAACATGAAAACAAAACTAGATTTTCTAGACTTTTGTGGATAGAACCTCTCATTTTCTTATCCTAATTTCACTCAAATTTCCTTTCTGGGAAGGGTATCTAAGATATGTGAACCTTTTAGGTTCAAAGAACCAATAAAAGATATTGAGACATTCCAAACTTTTCTTCATCCAGTATATGGAAAATCATTGTAATAGAACACATTTTCCCTTCTAAGATGACTCTTTTTCCGCTTAAGAGGCTATGTATGCTTTGTGACAAGTTGTTTTGCTCATGAAGCAAATAACGAAAATGCTACCTTCATTCTGTATCAGATAACTTAATATACACAGCTCCTAACTAAAATAAAACTAAACTACATCACAGTTTAGGGAAGAAAAAAGTGGCTCTTTCTGCTACTGGTTTTACTCAGCAGTAAAGAGAAATCCTGGCAAGTGTTGTTTACACAGTATGAAATGCTTGTAAAGTCGTAGTAGAACTAGTCTGCTATCTGACCCAGCCTTGAGGGCTACTTAAACACCTGTGGATTGATGGAGTTCAGATGTCTACAGGGGTCTATGCTCAAGTTCATTCAGAAACCTGGAGCCTAAATAAAATGATCTGCTGATATGGGCACACTGTTTTGTTCCTCTGGAGTCCAACCAGTTGTTTAAACTAGAAAAGACATTAAGATTTTAGTCTACTCTTTAAATAATTAGATTTCTGATAAAATTGATGATGGAACAGAGAGAGATATAGACAAATGTATGGCTATGGATAGGTAGAGAAAATTTAAGATTTCATTTTAGACATTTTTTCCTTCCTTACAATGATTCCTACATAAAGGGATCATCTCTTTCCTTTTTCCACCTGGAACCAGTTATCACTGGATTATAGAAAGCAATGACCTCTCATGCTGATTGCTATCTCTTCACCTTCTTAAAATCTCTGCTTAGTAAAAAAAAAAAGATAATTTGATTTAACAAAGAAATGTAGAGTTTAAAAAATTCACTGTGGAATTTGATCAATTAGTTTCTAAATTCCATTCTTAAATTTTGATCCATAAATGCCATATCAACAGGGGGATTTATTCTCTGACATTGTGTGTAAGTAGCTCCCAGCAGGTACACAGGGACATCTGGTGAGGGGGCTGGTCTCTTTATAGTGAAAACTTAACACAATTTAAAACACAAAAACCTATACCCTTTAGAAATGTCCACCCTTTAAAAATGACCAAATATAGCGACAAAGTTGTCTTAATTAATTCCATCACAATCGCTTTCATTTGAAGATTTGATTGAGTCTTCTGAACATCAGAGACACCATGATTTAGAGAATGTTTAGTCTTAGGCGAGTTTCAAATGAGCTTATCTGATAATTGTTAAACATGTGTCTTCCATTTCCACATGTCTATTAAAAGTTTTATGAAAGGAAACACACTTGAAAACACCTTGTTTAAGCTCAAACATCAAGTTACATTCAAAGTAAAAAATAACCTGGTCAACAGCTCTCTCATTTTATATCTAATCATCTTATGACTGGCAGCTTTCAAAAACGTGGGTAAGACTCCAGGCCTGGCTTTTTGATTCTGTTTATATGTTGCTAAATCATTTTTAATTACTTTGGGGGGAATTTTATGTACATATTTATTTATATTTATTCCTATGAAGTTTTGGGTTTTATGTAGTACTTTTATTGAAAGAATGAATTATCCTGAAATAGAAATAGCTATTTGTTATATAAGAATTGGCTTATATATGCACTGTTCTGTCTTCTCATTTACCCCAGGAATATTCATGACTTGTAAATACACTTCTATTTTGCTAAATGCACAAAGGTGCATCTTTGCTGCTTCATTTATTTCATCTTGACCAGCTCATCTCTCTTACCTTGTTAGGAAATATGTACGAACCACGAATTATTTTTAATGGACTTCGGTAAGCCTCATAGGAAAGACAGTCATCATTCCCAGCATGCTCTTAGTTTTAAAACGTGTCCATTGGAAGCAACATATGATGTAGTCTCAGCAGCAATCCTATGATAGGAGGATTGGTTTGATAGGATTGATTAGGTTTGGGTTCAAGTTTCGTAAAACAACTTGATGTAGAGTAGTTTCATTGATGAGTTTACCCTTTCTAGTGTCATGTGACGGTCAACTTTCTATCGTAAGTTTAGGGGCGCACTAAGTAAGGAAAGAATCCTCCAAATGTGACTAAATTTATACAGAAATAGCATAGAGAAAGTAGGAGGGGTCAAGGGAGAGATAGTGAACAGGTCAAATAAAGTTAGAGTGGTAGATGGTAAGTTTCTATGTACTCACTGTAAAATGTAATGTTATACCTAAGGTAACTATAATATGCATAACATATAATATAAATAATGTAAAATGTAAGGATATATATTGTATAATGAAGGTATGAGACTTAAAATGATAATCTATGAAGAGGAATTATTTATAGCCCATCTACAAACAGAACCCCAGTTAGTATTTCCTGTGTTTGTACGTAAAAAGCAAAGATGTACTTATGCTGTGGTATAGTTTAATAGGTTTTATAGTCATGATTATTCTAGCATAAAAAAGTGATAGTGATGGAAACATAGGTTAAAAATTAAGAAAAAATATGGCTGGGTGCAGTGGCTCACACCCATAGTCCTAGTACTAGGGGTGGCCTAGGCGGGTGGATTGCTTGAGCTCAGGAGTTGGAGACCAGCCTGAGTAATATCCTGTTTCTACTAAAAATAGAAAAATTAGCCAAGTGCTGCACTGGGTGCCTGTGATTCCACCTACTCAGGAGGCTGAGGCAAGAGGATCTCTTGAGCCCAAGTGTTTCAGGTTGCTGTGAGCTCTGACACCATGGCAGTCTACCCAGGTGACAGAGTGAGACTCTCTCTCTCTCTCTCTCTCACACACACACACACAGAGTAAAGAAAAAATAGTGATTCTTACAATATGAAGTGTAAATTCATGGCAATTACTATAAATTGCTAATTCAGACACTCTGGCTTCAAATTCAGAATTGCTCAGGAAAAATAAGGTGTAAATGGCTGTGTTATTTTTTTCAAAGATAATTGATGCATGGGTTTAGGACAAGAGCAAAGATGGTGGTGAGGTTGTTTTTGTTTTTTAATTTAAAAAATTTTTCTGTACTCGTATTACTTGGCTGATAAAAGAAAAAATATATAGATTTTGAAGAATGTACGGAGTTACTGAAATAACTACTCCCGTAGAACTGTTCTGAGAGGAAACAACACAGAAGTGTACAGCGTTTTATTCAAACTTTTTTTTTTTTTGGCCACAAACTATATTTTGTTCTCCGTGTCAGAAATAACATATCTATTTCTACTAAATCCCAAATAATTAATTAATGCAGTCACGGCATTGCAAAAATATCAAACCGTTTGATATTTTTAACAGAATTTAAGCAGTTGGTGGGTTGGGTTTTTATTTTTCAAGGCAACTTTTAACCTTGTATAGATATAGTCTGTTCAGGCTAAAAGAGGGATTAGTGAGGTCCTCAGGGAGGCAAAGAGCCTCAGAGAACAGTCCTGGAAACATCAATAGAACACAGAGAAATGGGTGGGAAGGTCCCAAGGATATGTTGGTAATTGGCTTGAAAAAAATAGGAAGTGGATCTGTGTGTGAGGGTGTGAAAGAAACAGGGGAGAGATAGGCAGAGGCAGAGGTTAAGAGCAGGACAAGGAGAAAAGGACTCTACATAGGTGTGGCCACAAAGCAGTCGGTGCAATCTGTTTTCCAAGTGTTTTTTGACCCTCTTTGAAAACCAACCCATACGGTAAATGGGGCCAGAAGTGGGTTAGGGAACATTGTAACCTCATTTCACCTTATTTAGCTATGTGCCAGAGATCTCAGCAGGTAGTTCAATTAACTTCCACCAGTTAAATGAGATGAAAATGAGGTTACCCAGATTAACATAACACAACTCCTGGTTCTCCTCCAAATTCAGGGGAGGAAGGCTGGAGCTCCTGCCCAGGGCATTTGCCCACCTGCCCAGGAGCTTCTGAGCCGCAGCTGAAGGCCACAGTGCCTCATGTAACCACATCAGTGATGGGAAACATCCTCACACAAAAGACGGTATTAAAATGGATGTTCATTATTGCACCCTTCTAATTTCTTTCTCTCTTTCTGGAATTAATAAACCCTGTGGAGGAAATATTGTCTTTGTGATTACACATCTGAGAGAATCGGACCAGGAAAGTCTTGTTGTTTCTAAAGCTTGAATTTTGAGGAATTATTTCCCTATAGACAGTTTATGGGGTTTCCTAGTTTAGAAATCTCAATGAGCTCCTCAATTACTTAAAGTATTTGTGATCATTTATAACATGTTTAAAAAGATTATGACTACACAGTGATACGAATCATTGAAAAACATTGAATGCACAACTATTTTTAGTGTTATCCAAAGTTCAAAGGGCCCAGCAATCCCACTACCGGGTATTTTTACCCAAAGGAAAAAAGGATGCATTTAATCCTCTGGGGATACAATTTAAATTTGAACTTTGGATAACAAAGTTTTAATTCGTATCTATTTTCAACTTTAATGAGTAGTTTTTATCGGTAACAATTCTAAAAGGTGAAGAAATAACACGGAAGCTTAAATATACATATACTTTAACCCTCCGGGATTACAGTAGTTTAGGAGCATCTCTTACAGTGATAAAAGTTACTATTACGAGTAACAATTAGATTAACTTATTTTAAGGTAGTATGTTCTAGTGGTTAAATGTGGATGCTATCATCAGAATGACTAGTGGTGAATTCCCATGCCAGGTAACCTTGCTTTTTTTTTTTTTTTTCAGTTTTTGGCTGGGGCTGGGTTTGAACCTGCCACCTCCGCCACCTCCGGCATATGGGGCCAGCGCCCGACTCCTTTGAGCCACAGGCACCGCCCTAACCTTGCTTTTTTTGCACCTCAGTTTCCTTATCTGAAAAATGGGCTTCATAAAAACTAGACATCAGCTAATTTTGTTGCTGGGATAAAGTGAGTTTATAAAAAACAATTACAGAATGAATCTTAGCGAAAACAATTAGAAATATCTGTTTGTTGTTATGATCGATCAAGTATAGTTTTTAGGAAATATACTTCTTTCCCCTAATATGTTTAACAATACCTACTGCTATTTTAAAAATATTTGTTATCAATTTTATGCAGAGGGAGGGTAGGCTTATGCCATGTGTTCTGAAATTAAAACACGTAATATATTACCAACCTTCAGGACAAATTATCAACATAAACATCAATTTCATCTGGTAAGGATAGACATCTATAGTTGGGTATAAAGAAAAAAATGATAATAATCAACATTTACATTGCTAAATATTTGACCCTTTATCTTATCTAGTAGTTACAAAGGTTATGTGAACTTTTTATAATTTTGTCTATTTTATGAATGATAAATGGGCAAAAGACATGAACAGAAGTTTTCCAAAAGAAAATAGATTAATGGCCAATAAACATGAAAGAATGCTGAACATCCGTCTTCATCCGGGAAATGCAAATCAAACCACAAAGAGATATCACCTAACTCCAGTGAAAATGGCTTTTCTACAAAAGCCGAGAAGTATACAAATTGGTTATAAAATAAATTAAAAGGTTATGTTATACAATACTTTCAAGTGAAATATACAATAAGATTGTTTATAAAGAAATGAGTTATATACTGATGGTGCAATAACTGTTGAGAAAAACAGACCAGTAAACTCTCCCACTGTGCAGTCTTAAACCTTAGCACCCTATGTTACTGAGAAAGAACCATAATAAAATGGAATGCAGCGAGAAAGCATCTCATTTTTTGTTCCATCGAAACAAGAAAAGAAAAAAAAAACCCTCAAACAAATGCATGCAGATGCCAGGATTATTCTCATAACTTGCACTGATCAACAAGCCTCACCCAAAATGCTAAAAGCAATCATCACAAACTTTGAACCACAGAGAAATAGCGATGCCCATGTAGAGACTTCCTTGGTGTGAAGGAGAATCTGAACACTGCCACTATTAATAAGATGACAACAAATTGTAGCTGATCAAACCAGAAGGAGCCTTGAATGTGTTTGCTGGGAATTGCTTAAGGCTTAAACACCAGGGACTTGAAACAAACTGTTCTTATCACCTTTTTCCAAACAGAGATTTAAATTTACAATGAAAGTGCCGGCACCAGCTGCACTTAAAGAAAGCACCACATGTCTCGATAAGCTCTAAGAAAATGGAATGGAGCCCAGTTCAAGCTGGAGGTGTCGTCTTGCCCCAGCCAGCTGGGTGACACCAAGCTGAAAGTGATGAGGTGCTAATTAAAGTGGTTGAACAGAGTCTCATTGTAGGCACCTGCCAGCGGCCTCTGCAGAGTCAGCTAGAGCCCTGGGCATAACGCCCAGCCCTGTTGGGCCACAGGAACCAGGCGAGAATTCCTGCGTCTCTTATCTAGCACTTCACCTCTCTGATTTTCCCCACTGACGTTGGATCATGACTCCTCCTGCCCCTTGCACCTCTTTATCAATTCCCCTGAGT
This sequence comes from Galago senegalensis, assembly GCA_963575145.1. Classification (NCBI taxonomy): domain Eukaryota; kingdom Metazoa; phylum Chordata; class Mammalia; order Primates; family Galagidae; genus Galago; species Galago senegalensis. Next base: position 9,975 of record CAUYTI010134124.1, on the reverse strand, counting down.
AATAATTATCACATGATCCAAAGTATGGTGCACAGACACTTTCCAAAGCATATTTTTTTTAAAGGCAACAGATTAAAGTCTGTGTCGAAAAAAAAAGATGCGAAAATTACCTCCAAACATATACAAAAAAAATTTTTGAAACAAAGCCTGAGGTTTGTTCCATTCCCACTTTTCACCCTCTTTCTACCTGAGCCACCCAGGATGATGCTGTAGCCAGGAGGATGGGACAGTGACAGGTCACTGGAAACTGTTCCCAGCAGCTGTGGTAGCTGCTTTTCAGGCCAGAGAACACAAGATGCTCTGATGCAGCTGAACCATTTAAATTAAGGAAAAAAATGCCTCTTTTTTCCTGTTTAAATGATAACTTTTGGTTACCCAAGTTTTCTTGACTTTGGTGTGTGTAACACACATGTACGTGAATTATCTACCAGGAAGTGTATTTGCCGAATGGTGACGTGGGCCTGTTTGGTGTCTCACAGGATTGGCAAGCAGACTCCTGCGCCATCACACAGACCGGTGAGCCAGTTCTGCCGCGCTCTTTTGCATAGTCTGTGTTGTCGAAATTTCCCCTCCATCCAGAAACATCCAAAAGATCTCTCTGCATCTGTCCCGAGTCAGAAAACATTGCTTTGCCAGGAGACTTGTTTCTTTGCTGTATAACATTTTAAAAAGGCCTTTGATAAATTGACTGAATCTACATTCACACAAATTCTACCCACTGTTTCAGCTCTATCCTGCGTTTGAACAGAATAAATCCACTTCCCCTTTTACATACTCTGTACAGGTGGGCACAGACATGTCGCTGGCTCTCAGGATGGTGAGATGGCCATGGGAATCCCAGTCTCATGACTTATTTACTAGCCTAGTGGCCTTCTCAGCAGGTTACTTAACCTCCCAGTGGCTCCATTTTCTCATCTGTACAATGGACATGATAATCCCATCTTTGAGGGCTCCTCTGTGTACCATGTGATACAACATTGTAAACATAGCCCAGTGCAAGGTGGGTAGGAAGTACTGGCCGAAGAGTGAGTGGGTCGGTGGAGATGGTCAGCCAGACTGGCTGAAGAGTGAGTAGGTCGGTGGAGATGGTCAGCCAGACTGGCCTAAGAGTGAGTGGGTCGGTGGAGATGGTCAGCCAGTGTGGGGAACAGAAGGAAAAGCAGGTCTGTGAAAGGAGAAGCTGAGTTTCACTTTGAGCGAGTTGAGCTGAGGTCTGTGTGGGATACCCAGGGACGTCTCCAGAGGGCAGGTAAAACGCAAAGCTAATAATAATATCTGGGGAACCTGGGATAGGCAGGTGGACGTGGGCATCGGTGATTTAAAAATACAGTTTAATCCATGGGTGTTGATAAAATTTCTAGGATGAAGCATTTGGAATGAGAGGTATAAGGAGAGAATCTGACTCAGAATTTGAGGCAAAGCAGGGGGTTCCAGAAGGAAATCTTGAGAAAGAAGCAGGATGACTGACTAAAGAGGTGTCTGACTGCAGAAAAACCCGGGAGTGGGCACGTGAAACAGCAACACAGGCTGTCTGAAAGGTCACGTGAGGGGACAGGTTTAATCACGCACTGGAAGTAGACGCTCGGCAATCCTCTGTATAGTGACTTCTAGAGATTTCTGTGCAAGGAAATGGAATCCAGGGAAGAGATTTGAGAGCATGGTGGGAGGAGAAAGGGAAGCAGGGCCATCACTCTCTCCACACGTTCCTCTAGAAAGTGCGGGAGGAAGGATTTGGGCAGGAGAGGAAGTGCGGGGAGAGGTGTGCACTTTGGAAAGAAGGGACGGCATGATTTCCTTCATAAATATCATCAATTCTTTTCTTTTTGAGCACTAGAGAGACTATTTGCCTCATTCCCAGATTTCTGATACATTTGCTACTCTGACAACTCCTGCATCTTTGCTTAGAGTGGTTCACCAATCACATTTGCGAGTTCCCTCAGTATTTTAAGGTATAATAATGGAGACCTCAAAGAAGTGATCTAGTCAAGAGAGCTCTTCCTTCCTTCCTTCTTTCCTTTCTTCTCTTTTTTTAAAAACTGGATTTTCTACCCATACATTTATTTTACATGTCTAGTGTGGGCAGTTTTCTCCTCTGCAGAAAAAGTAAATTCAGATGTAGTTTCTCAATATCAACCCAGCCACGATTCTCTGATGCCTTGAAAGTCTGCTTCCTCTGAACACTCACTGGTTTCCGTGTGGCAGAGAACTTTACCTTATAGAACAGAAATGAGAACACAAGGCCTTGGGCCCCAACTCCTGCTGCTTGTGCTGTGGTAGAGATAACTAATTAATAACGACAGTCTTTCCTGCACAAGTTGTAATAACCTCCAAATTTTTCTGGACACTCTCTTCCCCAAATGGCATGGTTAAGCCAAGCTGACCACAGTTTGACCTTCCTCCTCTATGTTCTTTTTCTATCATCTTGATCTTCATGTCCCGATCTTTACCCCTTATCGTTTTTTGCATCTTTGCATTTCTCCATCTACTTCCTTTCCTAGAATGAGAGATCACAGTTATTTTTCTTTTTAAGAAAGAAGAAGCCATTTACCAAATTACTAAAGGTCATAACTTTCTTTTTCCCTCATCTGTCAAAGGAGGGAACATCTTTAGCTGCAAGTGGCCAGATCTTAAAATTGCAGGATAGAGATTTCTAATGCCTTTTCATACATTATTCTAAAATATGCACAAATGCTTTTAAAACCTTTTGAGAAAAATCTCATCTCTGTTCCTTAAAGGCTAGTTGGTGCTTTTGAGCAAAGATGTGAGGCAGCAATGAAAGACGAAGGTTGAGAGAACTTGGACCACAATTATGACCGCGGAGAGAGTCAGTGTGCTCTCAGGGAGAAGATGGGTATGTGCACGTCTTCTTGGTCAAGTTCACATACTCATAAAAGAGTCACCTACTATCTTGTATTTTGAAATGCAGTAATGACTTACATCCATGAATATCATTTTTAAAAATGTTCAGGCACAAACTAAAAAGAAAAAACAAAACTTAGATGCTTAACATTTTGTTTTATTTGTATTATTGATTTTGAAGAGTGATAGCTGATGTCCATGAACTCTAGAAAACCAGAGAAATGGAACAGGAAAGACTGGGCAGCCTACTGAACTCGCTGTGCTGACTCTGACGGCTTTTAGGCCCTGGGCTCCTAGTACAGCAGTCACATACCTCCTAACAAGATGTTTTCTTAGAAAAGGTGAAAAACTAGGCTTGGCACCCAGAGCTGCCGGCCACAGACACTGGGGGTGACCAGTTTGAAACTCACCCAGGCCTGCTAAACAACAATGACAACTACAACCAAAAAATAACCGAGTGTTGTGGCAGGCACCTGTAGTCCCAGCTACTCAGGAGGCCGAGGCTAAAGAATCACTTAAGCCCAAGACACTGAGGTTGCTGTGAGCTGTGACATCACAGCTCTCTACTGAGGGCAACATAGTGAGACTCTGTCTCCAAAAAAAAAGGAAAGGTGAGAAGCTCTACAGGAGGCAGCAGTATCTTTGTCAAAGTTCTGATCTTTCCCACTGTTGCCTGAATCTACATAAAACAACGTGAAAAGTATTCATCAAACTGCAAACTCAGTCTCAACCAGAATGACCAGTAATTGAAAAAACAAAGGTAATTGGCCATGAATGACAGAAGAAATTTCATAAGGATCTTACTGACTGAAAAGGGTTCAATAACTCTAAAGCACTGGAAATATTTTAAGCATCAGAAGCCTTAATAGGAATCTATTGGCAAGGAAAATTTAAAAGCGTTCTTGATAGCATAGCGCCATGCGGTGATTTGACTGTGCTCTATAATTTCTAAAATGGACTACGTTTGCTGAACTGACCAGCGAGCCCTCCCCTTTCCCACTGGCTGCTCGGCGCTCCCTGAATGACAGGGCATTGCTTTTCTGAACACAAGTGTGCTGGGTACTAAATATGCTGGACGCTGTGGGCACAATAGCAAGCCCGTTTTCCCGTCTTCTACTATTGCCTTCAATCATATGAAGTCAGATTCATTTATTCACCTATCCAGCCAATATTTCTTGCACACCTACTATGTGCCAGCTGTGACATAAAGCCCCTGAGAGTATGCAAGGGGAAACAAAAAGAAACAAAAGAGGTAGAACAATCCCACCCTCTTGGAGCCGAAATTTTAAATGAAGGAGACACACATTAAACATAACGGATTCTTTCCTGTCCCTGAACTTGGGTGCACTCTGTAGGTTTTCTATTCTTTTTCCTGTATAAAAGTGTCCGTTTCGGCTATCACAGTATGCAGTTCTCAGTGGCTCACGCCTGTAATCCTAACACTCTGGGTGGCTGAGGTGGGTGGATCGCTTGAGCTCAGGAGTTTGAGCCCAGTCTGAGCAAGAATGAGAACTCACCCATCTATAAAAATCGAAAAACTAACCAGGCATCATGACTGGTGCATGTAGTCTCAGGTACTCAGGAAGCTGAGGCAGGAGGATCACTTGGGCCCAAGAGTTTGAGGTTGCTGTGAACTATGATGCCAGGGCACTCCACCCAGGGCAGTCGAGTAAGATTCTATCTCAAAAAACCAAACTAAAATCCAGTTTATCCCAACTGCAATGTTAATTTCATAACCAATTCAAAGCTGCTTTCTCTTCCTCCCCACACTAGAGCTGTGGCAGGGACAGGGGGCCACTCTCCTCTGTCCCCTGTGGTTTCTTCTATCACACCCCCCATTAACTCTTTCCAACTGCAAGGGCCCGACCAAGTTCTTCTGAGAGCTCTTGGGATACTCACTCCACATACCAGGGAGAGAGCCGCCCTGGAGCATCTGCAGCCCTGTGGACGTCCATGCAGTGTGGGGTGCGAGGCTCCCCTCTCCCTGCATCTCACGCTAAACAAGTGCTTCTCCTCCTTCTCCCCCGTTGCTGACCCTGTAGTGTGGAAAACACACAGCCCTCACCCAACGGCTGAAGATGCCTCAGTGCCATCGCTGTGTCGTTCTTTTCCCAAGCATCCCTCACTCCCTTGCTAAGCTCACGGCATTAAGCCGAGGTGGGCGATGGGGTACGGTCAAAGGGCCATTTTTGCAGTCCATTAACAGGGTCCTCCCGGAGGCGGCCGTACACGGCCCTCCCGCAGAAACATAATGCGAGCCACATAACACAGTTTTGAATTTTCTGGCAGCCACATTTAAAAATGTCAAAGAAACAGGTGAAATTAATCTTCATAATATATTTTATGTAACTGAAGTAACCCAGATGTGTATTATTTCAACATGTAATCAACACAGAAAGTATCAGAGACGTAGTCCCCATTCTTTGTTTCACACTACATCTTTGAAGCCCAGTGTGTATTTAACATGTCCTGCACATCTCAGTTTAGCCACATCTTCAGAGCTCCCTAGCCTCTGTGCTAATGCCTGCCATACTGACAACGCGGGGCTACATTGCGCCTTGAGAATGGGATCAAAATCACTTTTTATTATCATCATTTGGACGTCTACTGGAGTGCTGAGATATGCAAAAGTCAGTGTGAAGGCCTGAATTGTCACAACCCTTTCTTTTGCACTGAACTCTGTCATTCTCACCCCTTCTCCATCTCCTCCTCTCCCTCCTTCCCCCCCTCCCCTTTCCTTCTCCCCTCCCCCCCCGTCACTTCCCCTCCTCTCCCCTCTCCTCCCCCCCTTCTCTCCTTCCCTGCCCCTCTTCCTCCTCCCTCCTCCATCTCTGAGTTGCTTACTTTGGTCCACCCAGCTCACATAACAGGCACTGGGGTCCTCAGTGTGAGGAGGATTTCCATAAAGTGGTTGGGAAAGAGACCCATAGAGCTTCTCCAATAGATCCTCATGCCCTCCGTTTCCTTGTCCTTCCTTTCTTCTTATTCTCTCCTCCTTCCTAAAATATTTACCATGTTAAACTTAATATCTTATATAAAATATTGCCAACTTGGCAGTGTGGATATGGAAAGGCAAGCGAAGAAAAAAGAAACTTTGTAGAGCTGTCCTAAAATTTTATTTCCTGTCCTAAAATTTCATTACGGTGCCATGTTGTGTAGGGGAGGGGGCTGGCAATGTAGCATTTTATTAAAGCAAGTAACAAGAGTTTAGGGTCTAAAGATTCAACTGGAGATTTCTGTTAGGCTAGTGGATTTTCCAAGTTTTTTAATGCCTTGTTTGGCTGAGCAGAAAGGTTAAATGATACATATTTAAAGAAAAGAAAAAAACCACTTGAAGTGAGGATTGGGGAAAAAAATATATCCAATAACATCCCCAGATAAAGACAATGTTTTTTCCTGTTTATTAATTTTTGTTTGCTGGGTTTTATTTTTTTCTTTCTCTGTGAAAAATAGTTATGATCCCCTGAATTGTTTTTTGAGACAGGGTCTCACTGTGTCACCAGGGCTGGAGCCCAGTGGTGTCATCAGAGCTCACTGCAATTTCCCACCCCTGACCTCAAGTGATGCTGCCACCTCAGCCTTCTAGAGTGTTAGCAGTATAGGCATCAGCCACCAATGCCTTGCCTGATCCCTAATTTTGAAGGAAAGATTTGAATTACATTTCTCTGGATTGGCATGGTGCTTAAAAAGTAATGAAATTATTTAGTATGCTTAAGAAAAAAGTTATTGTCATTTGAGAGCTAGAGAATGAAGAGTGAATACCCAAACCTCCAAAAACGGAGTTTTGACAAGAATATAAATCAACGAATTAGCCAAATCACTCATTAAATAGCCAACATCCTAAAAGAAATGATTTTATGTTATGTTAAAAGAAATGAAATTCTTTATGTTATTCTTCCTCTCCAAAGTACTATTATAACTACAATAAAAAGAAATAGAGGGTGGCACCTGTGGCTCAAGGAGTAGGGTGCCGGTCCCATATCCCAGAGGTGATGGGTTCAAACCCAGCCCTGGCCCAAAACTGCAAATAAATAAATAAATAAAATAAAATTTGTAAAAAAAAAAAAAATAGAAAATTTAGGTCTAATCCAGTTCTGAATAATAACAATCTCTTTGCTATTTCTGCAAGTATCTACAAAAAAAAAATCAGGGCAATTATTTAATGGCTACAAACATTTTTCTCGGTAGTTTTGAGTCAGGCTTAAAACTGTTTCTACTCAACACCTCTTGGAGCCTATATACGGTGAAACATTTTGGTTGTTAGAGGATGGATTTCATAAATGTAACAGTTAAATTCTCAGAACCCTTTCGCTGTTAAAATGCCTTACAAAGAGAATGTGTGATTTAGTCATTAAACATGATGGAGACGAGGCTTTGTAAAACCTCCCAGATAAACATTGTATTGACATCTAGTGGCTACAGGGCTGATAACAGACATACTTTACTGAAGTCACATGGAGTATTTTAGTATGTTTTCCATTTAAAAGTCTCCTGAATGAAAACCAGGTCAAGTACACATAACACCGAATAACGCTAAGGTGTTGATAAGAAAGTATAAAATCTCAAAGAATCCCAAACAAACAAACAAAAAATCTTTGTATTGATATGTCAAATGCCAAGGATGGAATTGGGGTAGTCTCAAGAAAGAATCACATCATAGCTGCCCAAAAGATCCCTGAAGCATACACAGATATTTGGTGATGTGTATAACAATGACATCAGCTACCAGTGACCATCAAGTCCCTCCAATGTCTCAGTCAATATGCTTTACAAGATCTTGAAAATATCCTTGGAATAACAAATTATTTATGCCCTACCGTTACTAATGAGAAAACAGATCATGAGACGTTCAGTTATTTGCTGAAGGTTTCACCACTAGCAAAGCCGCAGCCAGGATTTGAAACTACATCTGTCCAAATCCCAAGTCTGAACTTAGAGAAATCACTCTTTAAAAAAAAGAGAGAGAGAAACCACTCTTCTCTCTACCAATATAGAAGTTTGTTAGTGACTTCATTGGAGATTAACAAATTAAAAATCATTATATTAATAATTTCAACTCACTTTTTAAAACTCTGTGACATTTTAAACTCACGGTGTGACAACTGAGTCTCGCTCTTCACTGCTTGAGCAATTCTCTTCTTGCATGTTAATTTGATCTTGTTTCTACATCCAGGACCTGACATCCATACTCACGTGACACCCGTGTGTGTTCAATAGTTCAGAAATACAACCCACCCACGAAGAAGACAGGCTTCTCGCCCTGCTGTGTATTTTTTGACTTAAAAAAAGTCTTTTTGTGTGTGTGTTCCTTTTCCCCCAAAGAAGATTTATTTGAAAAGCTGCCATAGAAAAGTGCCAAGGCAAGAAGTAAATTTACAAGTGGGAGTCGAGAAAGTTCAAGGTGGTGACCTGGCAAGTGAGAATGGAGAACTTGAAAGACAAGTGGATGAGGAAGGGAAGAGGAGCAGCTGGGGGTGGGATCCTACCGGAGGGAAAAGGTGAGGGGAGCCTCAGGGAACAGGAACAGAGAAACTGATGGATTTTTACAAAAGCTCAGTTCATGAAGGATGCGTGTGCTTGAGGAAGCAAAAGGCCTCATTCCTTATAACTGTTCAAATAAGTGTCTGATTTGCATATCGTGACCAAAAAATCAGAACACAGATACAGGTGCATGTAGCTGTCAGTCCCATGCCTTCCTTCCTGGCTCCGTGTTAGCTGAGCACATCAGATAAATGGGTTGAGGAAAGGAAGATGAGCAAGGCTCACAGCACATGTGTTTCTGGGCCCACAGTGATTGCTGGGACTCTAGAGAGGCTCTTGGCCATTCATGCTGAGGATCTGCCCTCTGCAGAAGGCCCGTGGGTGCAGATGGCCATCAGTCTCCAGGCTGACCGTCATCCACAGCCTCATTCTAGGGTGCGTGTGGGGCAGCCTCTGGGAAGGCAGAGCAGGGAGATGAATGGGACACACACTGATGAAGAGCTCATGGTGAGCATGGAAAGGACAAGAGGTCTGGCCGTAGTGTCCTGTACAGGAAAGCCATGAGCCTATTGGGAAAAGACACATAGGAATGCAGAGTCTGAAACAGAGCAGTCCGCTGTAACGGGTTACACACAGTAACTAAGAGTCTAACTTACCTCTTGGATAAAGATTGGAGAAAGGAACAGAGTCTGTTTGTGGTTTTCTGGATAAAGGGAAAGAAGTAGGTAACATTGGGAAGGAAAATGTTTTCCTGCTTAAACTGGTGACAAGACACTGAAATTAGCTAAAGATAGGAAATCGAATAAGAGCGGAAAGCTGAGAGGGATGACAGTTGATCTGCAGTAATTTAGGGGATCAAAGAGCATAAAAGGAAAAACAGGCAAGGCACTGGAGAGGCATGGGGTGTGCTGCTGTGGTCCTTCTCAGAAGAGAGGGCAGAGCTGGGCCCTGTGTCCCTGGAATCAGCTCAGCATGGAGAAGCGTTTCTTCTGATGGAGTATAGGAGAGGACACTGGGGCCTCTTCACACCAAACTAGAGAAACTGAGGCAGAAGGCCTTCACAGCAGTGAGTCTGAAATTTTGCTGCACATTATTTGTGAAGTTGAAGATTGTGTCAAGAATGAGAACTATGGGTGGTGCCAGTGGCTCAAAGGAGTAGGGCGCCGGCCCCATACACAGGAGGTGGAGGGTTCAAACCCAGCCCTGGCCAAAAACTGCAAAAAAAAAAAAAAAAAGTGAAAGAGAGAGAACTATTTTCCTTAGTGATTGCTTAAAAAGAAATAAGATTTTTTCAAAAATGCAAAAGGAAGTTTTACTGGATGGTCTTTACCACCTGTTATATATGATACAAAATATTCCGCTGACATGGTAGTGGTAAGAATGAGGTTAGAAACTTTAGTAGCATGGAAAATATCTAGAAAGGCTCGGTGCCTATGGCTCAACCGGCTGGGGCGCCAGCCATGTACACCTAAGGTGGCGGGTTCGAATCCCCAGCCTGGACCCGCCAAACAACAATGACGGCTGCAACCAAAAAAATAGCCGGGCGTTGTGGCGGGCGCCTGTGGTCCCAGCTACTTGGGAGGTGGAGGCAAGAGACTCGCTTGAGCCCAGGAGTTGGAGGTTGCTGTGAGCTGT
>CAUYTI010134121.1:0-17145 GCA_963575145.1 Galago senegalensis | reverse complement strand
AAAAAATAGCCGGGCGTTGTGGCTGGCGCCTGTGGTCCCAGCTACTTGGGAGGCAGAGGCAGGAGACTCGCTTGAGCCCAGGAGTTGGAGGTTGCTGTGAGCTGTAATGCTACGGCACTCTACCCAGAGGGACAGCTTGAGGTTCTGTCTCAAAAAAAAAAAAAAAAAAAAATCCAGAGCAGCACCTGTGGCTCAAAGGGGTGGGGCACTGGCCCCATATGCTAGAGGTGGCAGGCTCAAACCCAACCCTGACCAAAAACTGCAAAAAAAAAAAAAAAATCCAAGGGGCCGTGCCTGTGGCTCAAAGGAGTAAGGTGCCTACCCCATATGCCTGAGGTGGTGGGTTCAAACCCAGCCCCAGCTAAAAACTGGAAAAAAAAAATCCAGCTGGGTGTGGTGGCTCACATGTGTAATCCAAACACTCTAGGAAGCCAAGCTTAAAAGTTCTAGGCCAGCCTGAACAAACCCATCTCTACTGAAAATAGAAAAACTAGCCAGGGCATTATGGTGGGCACCTGTAGTACAGCCACTCAGGAGGCTGAGGCAAGAGGATGGCTTGAGCCCAGGAGTTTGAGATGCCACAGCACTCAACCCAGGGTGACTAAGTGAGACTATCTCAAAAAAATAAAAATTTAAAATAAAAAAATTTTTTTAAGAATTTTTCTTTTTCTTTTTCTTTTTTTTTTATTTTTGAGACAGCGTCTCACTATTTCGCCCTCAGTAGAGTGCTTTAGTATCACAGCTCACAGCAACCTCCAACTCTTGGGCTTAAGTGATTTTCTTGCCTCAGCCTCTCGAGTAGCTGGGACTACAGTCCAGTACCCCTGGCTACTTTTTGTTGCAGTTGTCATTGTTGTTCAGCTGGCCCAGATCAGGTTCAAACCCACTACCCTCAATGTATATGGCTGGCGGTACAGACGCCAAGTCACAATTTTTTATTTTTCATGTCATGAGAATTATTCTTTTGATTTTTTTTCAACCACTTACAAATATAAAAACCATTCTTAAACCATAAGCTATATAAAAACGGGCAGCAGGCAGGATTTAGGCTACAGTGTTACAGCCCTCAGATGTGGAGATCTTGTGAATCTAATTAATAAATCTATTTAGGAATAAAAGCACCACAAAATTAGAAATAATGAAGGGGATAAAGCCAGTAATGTAAATTCATTTTTAAATTTTAAAAAATTCATGCAATTTTAGGCTATTAAAATTGCATATATTAGACAGGTTCTTAGAAATATAAATTGTCCTAATAGGAGAAAGACACTTCAAAAAACCAATAATTGCAGAAGAATTAAGTTACAAAGCTGGACCCACTCTTTTCCAGGTGAGTTCTTTAAAATCTTTTTTTTTTTTAAACTTAAGAGACAGAGTCTCACTTTATCGCCCTCAGTAGTGTGCCGTGGCAGTGTCACACAGCTTACAGCAACCTCTGACTCCTGGGCTTAGGTGATTCTCTTGCCTCAACCTCCTGAGTAGCTGGGACTACAGGCATCCGCCACAACGCCCAACTATTTTTTTGTTGCGGTTTGGCTGGGACTGGGTTTGAACCTGCCACCCCTTGGTATATGCGGCTGGTGCCCTACTCACTGAACTACAGGCACCACCTGGATTCTTTAAAATCTTAAAGAAACATATTCAACTACAATTTTAAAAGAAGGAACAGAAAAATTTTTCTGTTGAAAACAGATCACAACTGTTCCAGAGCATGGGAAAACCTCAAAATCTTCCTTAATAATTTTACAAAGCCAAGAAAAAAAAAAGATAGTTCAAATCTCACTTGTAGAAACCCTGAATAAATCACTTCCATGTTACATCTAGCAGTTTATTAAAGAAATAATAATATGTGACTAAATAGGTCTTTTTCCTGGAAATTCAAAGGTATTTTAATTTGGGTAGATATAAAAGGCTTGAATACCCACAGAGACCTCCCATATTCTTAGTGGAAAAACTAAATACTGTAAAAATGGCAGTTTTCCTGCCTTAACCTAATTACTTTAATCCTATTTCAAACAAAATCACAATTGGGTTTTTCTTTAGACTTGACAGTGTTTCAAAGTTCATCCTAAATAAGTGAGTGACAATAGCCATTTTTTAATTATTTTTTATTAAATCATAACTTTGTACATTGATGCATTTATGTGGTTGCACTGATATACAATGTGAAGTGCTTACATTGAACTAAGTAACACATCCATCACAATTAAACTCATTTCTTTTTTTTTTTTTTTTTTTTGAGACGGAGCCTCAAGCTATCCCCCTGGGTAGAGTGCCATGACATCACAGCTCATATCAACCTCCAACTCCTGGGCTCAAGCGAGTCTCCTGCCTCAGCCTCCCAAGTAGCTGGGACCACAGGCACCCGCCACAACGCCCGGCCATTTTTTTTTTTTTAGTTGCAGCCATCATTGTTGTTTGGCGGGCCGGGGCTGGGGATTCAAATCCGCCACCTTCGGTGTATGTGGCTGGCGCCTTAGCCGCTTGAGCCACAGGCGCCGAGCCTAAACTCATTTCTAAATAGTTTTGAAATGTACCATTGTATCCTGCACATTAGGTGAGGTCCCCTCAATTACCCTTCCTCCTGCCAGATCCTCCCTCCCCTCCCCTCTCTCTCCTCTTCCCCTCTACTTTCTGGACTATAGTTATGTTTTGCCATTTGTATCAGTCTGTAAGTGGTTATATATTGATTTCATAGTAGTATTGAGTACATTGGATACTTTTTTTCCCATTCTTGAGATACTTTACTAAGAAGAATACTTCCAGCTCCCTACAGGTTAACATAAAAGATGTAAAATCTCCATCTTTTTATGGCTGCATAGTATACCATGGTGTACATATACCACAATTTGTTAATCCATTCATGGGTCGATGGGCAGTTGGGCTGTTTCCATGTCTTGGGTCTTTATTGGACTGCAATAAACATTCTGGGGCAAATGTCTTTGTTGTAAAATGATTTTTGATCATATACCTAGTAGAGGAATTACAGGATTGAACGGTATGTCTACTTTTAGGTCCTTGAGTATTCTCCAAACTTCTTTCCAAAAAGGTCATATTAGCTTGCATTCCCACTTGCAGTGTAGAAGCGTTCCCTTCTCTCTGCATTCACGCCAGCATCTGTAGTTTTGGAATTTTGTGATGTGGGCTAATTTTATTGGAATTAGATATATCTCAGAGTGGTTTGATTTGCGTTTCTCTGATGATTGAGGATGATGATCATTTTTTCATGTGTTTGTAGGCCATGCTCCTGTCTTCATCAGAGAAGTTTCTGTTCAAGTCTCTTGCCCACATAGAAATGGGGTTATTCTTTTCTTATTGATTAGTTGGAGTTCTCTGTAGATTCTAGTTATCAGACCTTTGTCAGAAGCATAACCTGCAAAAATCTTCTCCCATTCTGCAGGTTGTCTGTTTCCTTTACTTACTGTGTTCTTGGGTGTGCAAAAGCTTTTTAGTTTGATCAGATCCCAGTAATGTAATTTTGGAGTTGCTTCAAATGCCCAGGGGGGTCCTCCTCATAAAATATTCTCCCAGGCCAATTTTTCAAGTGTTTTCCCTGTACTCTCTTCTAGTATTTTTATAGTTTCATGTCTTAAGTTTAAATCTTTTATTGAGTGAGAATCAATTTTTGTTAATGGTAAAAGGTGGGGGTCAAGTTTCAGTCTTCTACAGGTTGCCAGCCAGTTCACCCAGCACCATTTGTTTAATAGGGAGTCTTTTCCCCCTGAATTTTTTTGATAGGCTTGTTGAAGATCAAATGAGAATAAGTAGCTGGATTCATCTTTTGGTTCTCTATTCTGTCCTATAAATCTACCTCTCTGTTCTGTGCCAGTACTATGCTGTTTTGATCACTATAGATTTGTAGTATACCCTCAAGTCTGGTAACGTGATACTTCCTGATTTGTTTTATTTCTGAGTAATATATTTGCTATTCAAGGTTTTTTCTGATTCCATATAAAACAAAGTACTATTTTTTCAAGTTCTTTAAAGTATGACAGTGGTGCTTTAATAGAGATTGCATTAAATCTGTAGATTGCTTTGCGTAGTATGGACGTTTTAACAAAGTGGATTCTTCCCAGCCATGAGCATGGTATGTTTTTCCATTTGTTAACATCTTCAGCTATTTCTTTTCTCAGAGTTTCATAGTTCTCCTTATAGAGATCTTTCACATCCTTTGCTAGGTAAATTCCCAGATATTTCATCTTCTTTGGCACTATTGTAAAAGGAATAGAGTCCTTGATTGTTTTTTTTTCAGCTTGACTATTGTTGGCATATATAAAAGCTACTGACTTGTAAGTATTGATTTTGTATCTGAGACACTGCTGTATTCTCTGATCACTTCTAAGAGTTTTGAAGTTGAGTCCCTGGGATTTTCCAGGTATAGGATCATACCATCAGTGAAAAGTGAGAGTTTGATCTCCTCTGACCCTATTTGGATATCCTTGATCGTCTTCTCTTTTTTTTTTTTTGAGACAGAGCCTCAAGCTGTCCCCCTGGGTAGAGTGCTGTGGCATTACAGCTCACAGCAACCTCCGACTCTGGGCTCAAGCGAGTCTCTTGCCTCCGCCTCCCAAGTACCTGGGACCACAGGCGCCCGCCACAACGCCCGGCTATTTTTTGGTTGCAGCGTCATTGTTGTTTGGCGGGTCCAGGCTGGGGATTCGAACCTGCCACCTTAGGTGTATGTGGCTGGCGCCTTAGCCGGTTGAGCTATAGGCGCCGAGCCTGATCGTCTTCTCTTGCCTGATTATGATGAATAGCCATTTTTTAAAGAAAACTGAAGGGTCATGATACTATCAGATTTCATACCGGCATTAAAGGACAATAATTAAAAATAACATGGAATTGATGATAGTCCCCCCCAAAAGTATTAGATTCTTTCTTTAAATCATTAAAAGTGGCTGGGAGCCAAGGCTCATGTCTGGGATCATAGCAGTCTGGGAGGCCAAGGTGCGTGGATCACTCAGGAGTTCAAGACCAGCCTGAAGAAGAACTAGACTGCCATCTCTAAAAATTAGTTGGGAGTTGTGGCAGGCACCTGTAGTCCCAGCTACTTGGGAGGCTAAGGTAAAAGGATTACTTGAGGTTGCTATGAGCTATGATGCAACAGCACTCAATTCAGGGTAACTGAATAAGACTCTGTCCCCGCCCCCCAAAAAAATCATTGAAAGTGAAATTTTTTTTTTTTTTTGAGACGGAGCCTCAAGCTATCCACCTGGGTAGAGTGCCATGGCATCACACTCACAGCAACCTCCAACTCCTGGGCTCAAGCGAGTCTCCTGCCTCAGCCTCCCAAGTAGCTGGGACTACAGGCGCCCGCCACAGCACCTGGCCATTTTTTGGTTGCTGCCATCATTGTTGTTTGGTGGGCCCAGGCTGGGGATCGAACCCGCCACCTTAGGTGTATGTGGCTGGCGCCTTAGCTGCTTGAGCCACAGGCGCCGAGCCAGTTTACTAACTTTTTAATGACTTTGTTGTTTCTGCATTTTTGTTGGAGAGTACTTGAATTGTGATTGCAACATGGTGGTCTGCAGTTTCAGTTGATCCTCTAGTATTAGTATTAGTCATTTGTGACCTTAAGGGCATCTTGATTTGGTTTAGGTAAGAGAATGTAGATTTGCAGTGATAACTGATTAAAAGGCAAGAAAGCACTTTTCAGGCTGCCAAAGGTATGGGTATTCTACTGCATGTTTTTCATATTTCTATGGGATCCTTCTTTTCTTTCTTTTTTTTTGAGACAGAATCTCAAGCTGTTGCCCTGGGTAGAGTGCTGTGGCCTCATCAAACAATGACTTTAAAATGTCATCTACTGAAAGTTCAATCCATTCCATCCGTAGTTCTTTAGGTGTCTTAGTGATGTCAACTAGGTGAGGCTAAAATGCTAATTTAGTGTGATATCATGATTCTTGAAGTCTGAACTTTTCACTATATTCTCCAATTAGTAGGTCTATAACACAGTTGTGTATTCTTCAAATGATATGACATATCATCCTCTTCTTTAATGACATTTGCTAAGTGGGAAAAATGTTCATCTGAAATTTCCTTTTGAAGAAGTATTTTGAAAAAAATATCTTTTTAAAAATGCTTAGTTTTTTTGCCACATATCATATATAGACTTTGACATACATAGACAATTAAACTTTGCAAAGAAACATTCAAGTCATTTTGATTTGATATGATATCACACAGAAAAGCTGCATTCCTATAGAAATCTTTTTCCAATAATTCACATTGCTGATTCTATTATTCATAAATTTATCTATCTGGCTCAGCACCTATAGCTCAGTGATTAGGGTGTCAGCCACATGCACCAAGGCTGGCGGAATCAAGCCCAGCCTAGGCCTATTAAACAACAATGACAACTGCAACCAAAAAGTAGCCAGGTGTTGTGGTGGGCACCTGTAGTTCCAGCTACTTGGGAGGCTGAGGCAAGAGAATTTCTTAAGCCCAAGACTTTGAGGTTGCTGTGAGCTGTGATGCCATGGCACTATACCAAGGGCAACATAGTGAGACTGTCTCAAAAAAAAAATTATCTGTCTGTGAAGAAATAGAGATAAAATTTTGGCTAATACCTATTCCTACAATAGCCAACTCATTTTAGAATGAAATAGCAAATCCCCACCTTGCACCTCTGTTACACCCAGTCACTGGTAACCCCGCAGGGCTGTGATCCAGTTCCCTCCAATAAGCAGATGCTTCAGGGGTTTGCATCTGCCTGAGTCACAGATCTATGGCTCTTCGGCCTGGCTGCTGCACTCTGCCACCATCCAGCAGGGGGAGCTGAGGCCTGACAACATCAGGTGCTTAATGGAAGCTGGGGCAGTTCACTCAATTCCAGCCCCACCCCTGATTGATGTTGACACTTACATTTTCACAGAATTTATTTCTGCCCCAGCTATATTCCCCTGTAGACCAGGCACTGTTTGAGTTCACAGAAACTGTGACTCAGCCCCTGTCTGTACCACTGCCCGGAGCTGGCATGTCTGTCTCTGTTGCACTCTGTGTTGGGGCAGGCATGGTTAGAGCTCACACTCAGGTCTCAGTTTCTGCCTCTCCCTGCCTGCTTTTGTCTCAACTATGATCCCCTGAGGGCTGGATGCTGCTTAGGCTCTCCAAAGAAGTCCTTCTGGCTCAGCCCCATCTTGGGAGTATGCTATCTCTGCTGTGTGTATTCTAGTCTTCATCCCTGCCTTGCCCTGCCCAAGCCAGTACCACCTCAGGCATTCCCTTTGCTCATGGGGCCTGCATTTCCGTCCCAGATCTGTTCTACCAGTGGCTGCCACTGGAGAAGATACCCGGCTTCCTCTGGTTGCCCAGAGAGGAAGGGAGTGTCTCTCCAAAATATCCCCAGGGGTGTGAGCCCTATTGTTCCCACTGCTGCCACTACTGCTCTGTGTTGCAGGGCACCACCTCTCCCTCTCCTGTATGGTTCCATCAGTTCACTGTTTTCTTACTCTCTTGCTGCAGAACCAGCCCAGATCAGCAACAGCCCACGCCTTGTCCACACCTCTTGAGAAAATGTCCAAGAATCTGGACTCCATGGGGAACAGGCTTCCAGACCTTGGGGTGAGAGTGGAGGGGAGTGCTGGGAGTTCAGAATTGCAAGTAGAGAATATATACAGTTTTATACAGTTTTATGCCTGGCGAGAGAGTGCCATGGCACACTAGTAAGTCCTCTCTAGGGAAGGAGTTCCTGTTTTTAGAGGGTGTCTCCCATGGAATAAAATAGGAGGAGAGTTGAACTCTGCTCTCTTGTTTGTATAAAGTATACTGTGAGCTGTTCTCATGGGGGAGGGGACTCCTGTCCCCTTGGCATGGATTTTGTACCTATTGTTTGTTTCCTTGGGGTCACAGCTCTCCTCAGCAGGGTTGATGTGCATTCTTCAACTTTCTCTGTAGGCTCAGCTCCAAACCATCAGCTTACTTGGTAAACTTCTGTCCTTTAACTCTCCTTCTGGATGGGAGCCTCTGTGGAAAGCTGACTCCA
This sequence comes from Galago senegalensis, assembly GCA_963575145.1. NCBI lineage: Eukaryota > Metazoa > Chordata > Mammalia > Primates > Galagidae > Galago > Galago senegalensis. The sequence continues at coordinate 9,161 of CAUYTI010134121.1, read as the reverse complement.
GTTGGCCATCTTTCCTCTGCCCCACCCCTATTTTCCTTTTGAATAATTGCATGAAATTGTTCTGTTAAGTTGAAGGCAGCATGATGCTGCCAACCAGTTATGGTTGTCCTTGAAAGGGGCAATTTTTTTTTTTTAATACTGACCCTTGTACCTAAAATAATATAGAAATATTTTAAAGCTTAGGATGATGTATTTTCCTCTAGAGAGGCCGTGCTCTATAGCAACAAGGCAGATCAATCTCTCATTTGCCCATACTTGGAGGGTAACATTCTAGACTTTCATTTTTGGATTTCCATCTTCTCTCAGTTCCTGGCCTTATAATTCATTATTTCTTTGCTAGGTCTCTTCTTAATTTTAATATTTACTGTTAGTGGTTTGGACATGAGGAGATGACTTGGACTGCCCAGACAGGGAACTCAGTGTGGCCGGAGACAATGGTTATTGAAAATTTTTAATATGATAAGGTGGGAAAACGCTGGCAACACTTTAATTAGAGCTGGGTTAGCAGGTGCTAAAACCATGCAGACTGTGATGGGCTCTGAGCACCAGTCAGGTGGGTCCAGGAGGCAGTGCAACTTGGCTGAGAGCCAGGAAAAAAGGCTCTGTGTGTGGTAGGTGCTCATACTAAATTTTCCTAAAATATAGCTGAAAGGTCTCATGTATTTAGTGCAGTAGCTGAGATGCATTCTTCTTGATGACAGCTATAATTTTCCTTCTTCAATGAGCTGATTCCCATTAAGAATTGCACATGCTAGCAGCATGAATATGCGTCAGCGTCTCACTACATGGCTAGCAAGGTGCATACTGGTTATGTATTGGCTCATTTCACTGCTTCTGTGGGTTTCCCTTGCTCCATTTCTTCATTTTGTCTCTGAGACCTTAAAGCTACTGCCTATATAGGTTGAGAGATATTACCTTCTGTGGCTCCTCACCTACCATTTTATTTTTATTTATTTATTTATTTATTTATTTATTTATTTATTTATTTATTGAGACAGAGTCTCATTATGTCACAGCACTCTACCAAGTGAAAAAATGATTCAGTCATTTATCACAGCTATGGTAAAACAATCATTTTTATAATTATTGGAGGAATAAGAGAATGATAGTAATAATGCCATGATGAACTACCTTTATGAATTGCTGTGTTCCAGGTGCATCTTATGCATTATCTCATTTATTCCTCTTAAGACTATGAGCTCAGTACCATTATTAATGATATCAGGTTCTGGCTGGGTGCACGCAGTGGCTTTTGCCTTTAATCCCAGCATTCTGGAAGGCTGAGACAGGGAGATTGCTTGAGCTCACAAGTTTGAGACTAGCCAGAGCAAGAGCAGAGATTGTTTCTACTAAAAATAGAAAAATGAGTTGGGTATTGTGGAAAGTGCCTGTAATCCCAGCTACTTTTGGTGATACTCGGGAGGCTGAGGCGAGAGGATTGCCTAAGCCCAACAAGAGTTTGAGGTTGCTGTGAGCTATGATGCCATGACTTTCTGCTAAGGATGACACAGTGAGACTCTGACAAAACAACAACAACAACAACAACAACAACAAAATGAAAAGAAAAGAAATGATAGGAAGAGGGCTTAGAGAGAGGGTATCTAATTTGTTCAGTCACCCTGAGTAGCAGAACAGGAATAGGAATGATGGTATTTGATTTTATTTACCCCTTTCTAGAATAAATTAGTAAATAATGAGGAAAAATCTGAACTGCTAGGACATAGCAAGAAAAGAAGAGATTGGAGGAAATAGTTACAGTAGATATAAAGGAAGTTTTTGAAAAAGACCATTAAGAAGCCAATTACAAACAGACAACATACAGAAAAGAAACAATAAAACATACAGAAAAGAAACAACAAATTTTAAATAAGTGGTAAATTTTTTAATAGTTCTGGTATTCAAGGACACAAAAATAGAAATAATAATAAGATGCAATTTTGCAATACTTTTCTGCAAATACAAAATTCAACATAAGTGAGGTTATGGAGGAATATTAGTTGCTAATGGCATTGTAAATTTGTAGAACCATATTGTTAATATTTAGGAATACATATCAAGGGCCATAAAAATGTGAATTCCTCTTCTCCCATTGTCCATATTCCTAGGGCTTATTTTCAGAAAAATAAATTGATAGAGATCTTTAGTTGAATAAGAATATATATATATGTGTGTGTGTATATATATATATATATATTTATTTATTTATTTATTTATTATTATTTTTTTTTTTTGGAGAGGAGGGACAGGGCTGGGTTTGAACCCACCACCTCCGGCATATGGGACCTGTGCCCTACCCTTTTGAGCCACAGGTGTCACCCTGTCCTGTTTAAGAATATTTTATAACGAATTTTCCCCAGCAAGAAAGGTGGAAAGGTCTTAAATTTTCAACACTAGAGAAATGATTAAGTCAATTGCCACCTTTATATGATGGAATTATACGATTTTTTGCAGATAAGACTCACGATGAGAAAATTGCTTAGGAAACAACTCTAAATGAAAAGGAATAGAGCACAATTGTGTGTGTGTGTGTGTACTGTGATTACAAGCATGTGAAAACCATGCATATAGAGCAGGGAGAAAAGTTGTTCCTTTAAGAAGCCAGAGGCAGAAGTCCTCAGAAAGTGAGCTCAATATACTTCATACACCCTCAGGGTTATAGCTTCAGCTGGCCTGGGTTGGAGTGAGACAAGTAATTCAACATTGCTCTTCATTTTTTTCTTTTCTTTTTTTTTTTTTTTGAGACAGAGTCTCACTTTGTCATCCTCAGTACAGTGCTGTGGTATCACAGCTTACAGCAACCTCCAACTCTTGGGCTTAAGGTGCCCAAGTACCTGGGACTATAGGCACTGCCACAACACCCAGCTATTTTTTGGTTGTAGCTGTCATTATTGTTTGGCAGGCCCCGGCTGGATTCGAATCTGCCAGCTCCAGTGTATGTGGCTGGCGCCCTTAGCTGCTGAGCTACAGGCACAGAGCCCAACATTGCTCTTCAAAACAAAGAAAAATAAATTTTTAATTTCTTAGAGTAAGTCAAAGTGGGCAGAAATGGAGAGAAACTGGTGGAGATGAAGGGTGACTTCAGAGAAAGAAAGGTGGCAAAAGGATGGGTGGCTGGAGCCTTCAGGAGACAAATGGCCCATGAGAATGTTCTAAGAACAACCATAGTGCAGAAGCAGAGGAGGGAGCCTAGGGAGTGAGAGGGACCAGAATATAGCTAAACAAGTGTCCCCAGAAAGCGGGTGGATTTGGGATAACTAGGAGGCTGGCCTTTCGGGTTATTTAGGTGAAGACTGGAAGATGAGGTAAAAAGCAGCTACTGTATTAATGTAGTGGATTATAGCTAAACTTTTAAAAATTGTATTTGTATTTATTTCTTCATCTTTTGCTGGGATAATACTATATACTTGATTAGGAGAACATTATAGAAACTTTTATCATCTAGTATGCCAAGTCTATATTCAAAATTCCTTTTCCCCCATAAATTTCGGAGCCATTCTCTGACTTCTCAGACTTTGATTCTTCTTTACAGATTTTTAGCTTGAAGTTTTTAAAAATTAATTTTCATTTTATTTTATTATTATTTTTTAAGACAGAGTCTCACTTTGTGGCCCTCATTAGAGTGCTATGGCATCACAGCTTATAGCAACCTCAAACTCCTGGGCTTAATTGATTCTCTTGCTTCAACCTCCCAAGCAGCTGGGATTACAGTCACTTGCCATAATAACTATAGTCACCTGCCATAATGCCTGGCTTTTGTTGTTTTGAGATGAGGTCTCACTGTGGCTCAGGCTGGTCTCAAACTCCTGAGCTAAGGCAATCCACCCGCTTTAGCCTCCCAGAGTGCGAGGATTACAGGTGTGAGCCACTGCGCCTGGCCTTCTTTACGGAATTTTAAACACTTTTATCCTATTCTCCTAGTACACCATCATTCAAACCAGGGAACAAATGCTACAAGAAGCTCAGAAATAAATCTAAACATATATTCCAAACTTATATGACAACATTGTTGTTATGTTTCAACAGCGAGAGTATGATTTGCATGGCTGCCATAATTGGCTCTTCATCTGAAAGAAAACAAAGCTTGACTCTGGACAAAAACAAATTCACACGGGATCAAAGATGCAAATTAAAAAAAAATATATTTTTGAAGTTAATGTAGGAGACTATTTGTAAAACTTTGGGGGTGAAAGTGTAGATTGTCTTAAGCAAGGTAGGAAATCCAAAACCACAAAAATGTAGCTGGGCATTGTGGTGGGCACCTGTAGTACCAGCTACTCGGGAGGCTGAGGCAAGAGGATCTCTTGAGCCCAGGAGTTTGAGGTTGCTGTGAGCTATGATGATGTTATGGCACTCTGCCCAGGGCCACAGAGTGAGACTCTGTCTCAAAAAAAATCCCACACAGATACAAAGAATGGTTTACATGGAAAAAATGACAGTAGACAAGAGTCAACAGATGGTGATGGACTGGTGAAAAAAAATTGCACATATATTAGAAACAAGGGATTAATATCCCTAGTGTTTGACAGGATCTCACAAACTGATAGGGAAAAGACACACACCCAACAGAAAGAGGGTAAGGATCCCGGCTGCCTGTTTCTCCAAAAGGGACTGTGCTGGCTCTCCTGTTTCCTCCCCAGATCCATCCACCTCTGCCTACACCTGTGCCTTGGGAGGATGTCCTGGGGAAGGGGTTGCCTCAGCTGGGATCCTTAGGTATGGCCAATGGGAAGAAACAGCAGGAAACTGGAGAGCTGAAGGAGAGAAAAGTTAGGGTGTCTCCTGCATCTGGTATGTGTCTCTGGCAGAAGCTAAGTGCTTCCAGCTCAACAGCTCCTCTGAGGCAGCTTTTCCTCCATGATGTCGGTCCTCTCAGGGCTCACTTGGTGACACTACTTTCATATCTCTCCCCTTCAGCACCCCATTGTCCCTCAACTGCATGTGCCCCACCAGCTTTTCATTTTTTATTTACTCCCTGAGTCCTACCCGCAGCTCTTTGAGTAGTCCCTTCACAATGATCTCGCCATTTGAAATGTGGGGTGAGTTCAGTTTCTTGCTGAGATTCTCAGGGGTACAGATATGAATGAACTGGCAATACACAGAAGAGGAAAGGCAAATCATCAGAAAAGACATGACAATATCTTCAACCTCATTCATACCCAGAACTCAGATTTTAAGAAACAATGAGGTAGAGTTAGTCATTCAAATGGGCAAAAATAAGAGAATTAATGACAACATAAGGAAATAGAGACATTGCTGACTCATGCATAATTTATTATTAAATGTAGGCTTTGTGGGAAGAAATATGGCTATATTTATAAAAATCTCATATATCCTTTGACTCTTTTGGGGCAATTTATCCTACAAAAACAAAAGCTGTTGGAAGCAAGAATCTGTAAACCGGCATATTTATTTACTGAAGAAACTTTATGGGTATAGATAGATGGACTTAAATTGAGGGTCCACCAATACAGGAATGATTAAATATTTTATGCTGTAACTATACAATGAAAAATCAGGCAGCTATGAAAACAAATTTTCTCTGTATTTATTGACTTGGAGGGACATTATAAAATAAGCAAAGAGCAGAACATTGTGTCTAGTCTGCTAAATGTCCCCATAAGAATCACTCTTCCTTTTTTCCTTTGGTAATAGAACCTCCGAATTTTATCCAGGCACATGACTGATCAGTTAAATATTCTAATTCAAGCCTCCCTTGTAGTTGGTTGTGTACATGGTTCTAAATTATGGCCAAGGAGAGATGATTAGAAATGATCTGTGCAACTCTGAGATTCTGTTCTTAAAGAGAAGGAATGTTTTCCCTGTCCCCATGCCTTCCCTTTCCTGTCGACAGGAACACAGACATAGTGTGAAGCACCCTGGAGAATGTGGCCAGTGAAACCCCCAAAGGATGGTGGAGCTGAGAGGTGGAAGGAACTTGGATTCTAAGATGATCTCAGGGACAGAACCACCTTGTCAGTTTTGGGCCACCCACCTTGGGAATGTCATGCAAGAGAGAGATAAAGTTCCGTCTGTATCAGCCACAAATAGAAAAATGTGGAAAGGTGCATACCAACCTGCTAACCTTGGTTATCCAGAGGGTGGGTTGGAATGGAGTTGGAGATATTGAACTTTGTCTCCATTGGAGGATATGGTGTTCTAGGCAGGTTTTTTGTGTTGCAAGGAGCAGAGTTTGGTGTATGGACACAAATAGGTCACACAGATGTTAAAATCAGGAACTTGATTATAGCTTGGCTTATAGGAACTAGACAGTAATCAGGACCCTGGCTGCTCTCGGTTTCCCCGGTTGTTTTCTCCATCCTGTGCTTGGCACATCTTCTGCTTGCCCAAGGTCCCAAAATAGTTGCTCCTTGGCAACATCTTGATCAGTGGTTTTCAAAGTGTAGTCCTCCAGCCAGCAGCAGCAGCAGCAGCAGCAGAATCACCTGGGAGCTTACTAGAAATTCAGATTCTTGGACACTATTTCAAACCCAGTGAATCAGAAACTCTGAGGTGGGGGGGGTCATAAATGTGTATTTTAACAAGCATTTCCAGTAACATTCATGAATATTAGAGAACCACTCCTGTACATGATATTCCAGCTCTAATACCTATACTTAATTGACATTAGGTATCTCTTAATTTAAGGACAGAGTGAATCTCTGATAGGCTCAGTTTATCTTTTTTTGCTAGGCCATGGAAATTATAGGTTACTGGTCAGCTGATGGATTTATTTGGTCTAGTGTCTATTATTCCAATTAGTCTTTGCAGTGAGGCAGGATCACAATTTACTTAACTCTTGCCTTATGGCTGCATATTTAGAGGATGCCATCCTCCCCCCATTTAGAGGATGTCATCCCCCCACATACATTCACAGAATCAAAAAGAATGCACATTATTATTATTATTTTGAGACAGAGTCTTGCTATGCCGCCATCAGTAGAGTGCTGTGACATCACAGCTCACAGCAAGCTCCAACTCCTGGGCTCAAGTGATTCTCCTGCCTCTGTCTCCCAAGTAGCTGGGACTACTGGCACCCGCCACAATGCCTGGCTATTTTTTGGTTGCAACCATCATTGTTGTTTGGCGGGCCCGGGCTGGATTTGAACCTGCCAGCTCAGGTGTATGTGGCTGGCGCCTTAGCCTCTTGAGCCACAGGCACTGAGCCCCAACTACTTTTTGTTTGTTGTTGTTGCAGTTGTCATTGTTGCTTAGCAGGCCCAGGCTGGGTTCGAACCCACTACCCTTGGTCCATGTGGCTGGTGTAGTAACCACTGTGCTATGGGCACCGAGCTGAAAAATGCACATTAAAACATCACATTGTACGCCATTAGTATATAATATGCACAACATTTTATTTTTTGAGACAGAGTCTCAGTCACCCTGAGTAGAGTGTCATGGCATCACAGCTCACAGCAACCTCAAACTCTTGGGCTTAAGCGATTCTATTGCCACTGCCTCCCAAGTAGCTGGGACTACAGGTGCCCGCCACAATGCCTGGCTAATTTTTTTTATTATAGTTGTCATTGTTGTTTAGAAGGCCCAGGCTGGATTTGAATCCACCAGCCCTGGTGTATATGGCTGGCACTCTAACCACTGAGTTACTGGCTCTGGAGCTAATATACGCAATTTTAAAAAATGCTAAGAAGCAATGCACAACTCATGGCCTTTATATCATTTTCCACTTCCATTAACAGCATAAGATTGTACCAGTGCATAATCTTCAAAATATTATAATTAAATTATTTTTGCTTTCTTACTAACTTAACAGTATCACTTTAAAAATGAAATGAGGCTCGGCACCTGTGGCTCAAGTGGCCAAGGCACCAGCCACATACACCTAAGGTAGGGGGTTCAAATTCAGCCTGGGCCCACCAAACAACAATGATGGCTGCAACCAAAAAAAAAAAGCCAGGCATTGTGGCAGGTGCTTGTGGTCCCAGCTACTTGGGAGGTGGAGGCAGGAGACTCACTTGAGCCCAGGAGTTGGAGGTTGCTGTGATCTGTGATGCCATAGCACTCTACCCAGGGGGATAGCTTGAGGCTCTGTCTCAAAAAAATAAAATAAATAAATAAATAAAATAAAAATGAAATGAATAGGAGTAACTGGGCATGGTGAGTCTGGGGAGAGAAGACTTCAGGCATCTCTGGCTGGTGGGATCTGCCCAAAAACATCTTTTTGGAGACACAGGGAGTCAGCAAGGGACTTCTGGACCCCATGAGGAGGACAAAAGCAGTGGACAACTGGCAAGTGTTTGCCTGTGTTCCTTCAGTCTAATCCTGCCAGCAGCTGTAAGTACAGCAGCAGTGAGATTGCAAACTGGAAAGGCCTTGCCTGTGAACTATTTGGGGTTTTTTTGGACTTGGCACTTAGTTGAACTACCCTGGGAGAACTTGGGCAAGAGAGTGGATGACTTTAAGCATTGTCTAGGGCTCCAGACTGAGCCACTGAGCCAGACGGAACTAATAGTGTTAGGCTGTAGGCTGCTTGGAGCCATTGTGGGAGAACTGCCCCAGCAAGCTCCTTATAGCCTTAGCCCTAAGGGGCATAGAGTGAGACCAGTTTTGGCACACTGGGTAAGTCGATAGTCACTTCAGCAGTGATCCTAGCTACAAGTGCTTTCCTGGGAAAGCTTTTGCTTAGCCCAGGTTGGCAGTTTAAAGTGCCTTTTAAATGGACTGAGGAGAAATTTAGGCTCTCTACCCTATGGGGTTTGAGAAATCAGCAGGGGCCTCCCATCTCCATCTTGTACAGCCGTATCACCATTGTGATTAACATCTCATACCCCAGAAGATCACCTAGTGCCCAGACAATATCCAGCAAGATATTATGTTGCTTTGTTTTTTTTGTTGTTGTTGTTGTTGTTTTTTAATTTCAACATTTTCCCTGTAGATTTTTCTTTTCTTTTTTTTTTCTTTCTTCATTTTTCTAGTTTAAATATAATTTTCCATTGTTGCCTTTTTTAACAATTAGAACTTCAGGCTCGGCGCCTATAGCTCAACCTGCTAAGGCGCCAGCCACGTACACCTAAGGTGGCAGGTTCGAATCCCCAGCCTGGACCCGCCAAACAACAATGATGGCTGCAACCAAAAAATAGCCGGGTGTTGTGGCGGGCGCCTGTGGTCCCAGCTACTAGGGAGGCTGAGGCAGGAGACTCGCTTGA
>CAUYTI010134119.1:0-15569 GCA_963575145.1 Galago senegalensis | reverse complement strand
AATTCCAGGTCACCAACCCTAGAAATTCTAATTCTGCAGGTCTGTGTGGAGTCTTGGAATTAGTATTTTTAAACAGGGTCTCTAGGTTTGGGTTTTACCAAGTCTTATCCCATGCTGTGGTGCCATTTCTTTTTTTTTTTTGAGGCAGAGCCTCAAGCTGTTCCCCTGGAGAGAGTGCTGAGGCATCACAGCTCACAGCAACCTCCAGCTCCTGGGCTCAAGCGAGTGTCCTGCCTCAGCCTCCCAAGTAGCTGGGACCACAGGCGCCCACCACAATGCCCAGCTGTTTTTTGGTTGCAGCTGTCATTGTTGTTTGGTAGGGCTGGATTGATTGGGCTGGATTCAAACCCGCCACCTTAGGTGTATGTGGCTGGTGCCTTAGCCACTTGAGCCACAGGTGCAGAGTCAAGACTCAAGTCTTAAGGCAAAAAATAGATATAGATCTCTCAGTATATGATATAGCTTGCTGCTTAGGACACTGAACTTTCCAGCTGGATTACCTGTGTTGCTTCAAATCCAAGCATTAACTGAGCAACTCTGGACAAGTTATTTAACCACACTATGTTTCAGTTTCTTTATCTGTGAAGTAGAGATAATGACAGTAATCAACCTACCAGTGTTATAATGAGGTAAAACAAGTTAATATAGGTAAAAGTACCTAGAATGGTCCTGGTAAGTAAAAAACAATTATGTGTTAATATCCCCCTTATGATTATCTGCTATTCTTATTGTTACGAGCTCATGGACTAAAAAATTTACCTATAAAGCAGAAGAAAGGGCAGAATTTACACTGCTCAGTATGAAACACCAATAATTTTAATGTGTGGTGCTGGGTTGTTTGGCTCAAAGTATACTTTTCACAAAATACAACCCCTACCATCCTTTACTGCTCACAGAAAAGCTCGTGCTCTGAGCCACCTTGTTTATATAAATGACTACAGAGTGATTGGATAAACATTATAATTAAATGCCCTCATCCTGAAGTCTTTGCTTTTGTTTCAAGGCTAATAGAGGTGATCAGTCTTCCTTACACAAGAAGAGCCTGTGGCTATCTTCTGGAAAACATAATTTGGGAGAACTCCCTTCAACGTTATTACTAATGTTCGTCCCTGGGTTGCAGATGCTCTCCTTTGCCTTTGTAGCTATTAATAGCACCCTCCTGTATGCACTAAACAGTAATGGTTTGTGATTCTTTTATTTTTTTTCTTCTCTAAGTCTTTTTGTTGACTAAATTAGGTCCCAGAGTGCTGGGTAGCAAGTTAAGCACTAACATAAAACATAAAATCAGAGAATCCTGATCTATCTGTAGAAGTCAGACATGTTTTTTATGATTATTTTTTTTCTATTCCAAAAAGTATTTTGAAGTTTAAAAATAATAAAACCACACTATGGAATATTTATAAAATAAACGAAGAAGTCCCTCATGGTCTTTCCACCATGGTTTCTATAATTTTTTGATCTTTCTTTCAGTAATTCTTTTTATTTTATTTTATTTTATTTTATTTTTTGAGATAGAGCCTCAAGCTATCACCCTGGGTAGAGTGCCATGGCATTACAGCTCATAGCAACCTCCAACTCCTGGGATCAAGCGATTCTCCTACCTCTGCCTCCCAAGTAGCTGGGACTACAGGCACCTACCACAATGCTCAGCTATTTTTGGTTGCAGCCATCATTGTTGTTTGGCGGGTCTGGGCTGGATTCGAACCCACCAGATCAGATGTATGTAGCTGGCGCCTTAGCCACTTGAGCCACAGGCTCTGAGCCTCTTTCAGTAATTCTTATCTGTATTTTCGACATATTTTGATAAGTACACAATGTTTTTTCTTTTATTATATAGACCATAATACAAGTATGTTCCATGTTGCTACATTACCGTTTAGAACCATTATTTTTTAAAGGATGCAACATAGTTTACTTACTTACTTATTCTTCTATTATTAAATATGTAATAAGTTTCTATTAAGATGACTACTTAAATAATGCAAGGATACATCATTTATGACTATATCTATTTCCATATTTTGTATTTTAGTCTTAGACATGTTACTATAGCATATTATGAGGAAAATAGCTTGTCAAAAAATATGCAACATAATTTTGTAAAACACCACCAACATTAGCTAATACTAAAAATATAAAAAATCTCTCCAGTAAATTATTAAAGTTGTTCTCATCTGAATTTCATCGCCATTCAAATAGACATGTCTTCTCCTTAGCCTCTAAATATATTACTTCGGAAATAATTCTCATTCTCTTGGTGCTTTATACTTTGTCTGATAGCACTTATATCAACTGTAACTAAAGACTCAGTGTGTGACATTTAATGCCCGACTCTTTCAATAGACAGTAAGTTCCATAAGGGTGGGGACCCTATCTATGTTGTACCCAAGTACCTGGCATATAACTTTGATTCAATGATTGATATAACAATTTAAAATTATTTTGAACAGAGGACTGTGCCACATCCTATTTGAGATACAGAAATCTATGAAGTTCCTGCCTTTAAGGAGTTATAATTATTGTAATCATTTACTATTGTTTGTACTTATATGTCATAGGAGAAAGTTCATGGGCTTTAAGACTAAATAGGCCTCTATGTGACCCTCATTTACCATTCTTTTTCTATGTGAAAATTATTTAACTTGTTGGAATCCTAACTTAATTATCTGTAAAGTGGGGTAATACTTGTCCCACTCATCATATATACAAAGTTTTTGTCATAGCTCCTAGGAACATTATTGAATGAATGAAGAAAGCCTTGATAATTTTTGTTTTTCTTTGTTTCCAGTTTTTTTCCTTTTTTTCTATTATCATTGTCTCAGGACTGTCAGTAGTTAGGACTTAAACATTCCATGCCCTGGTTAATGCTCCTTGCTTTTCTGAGATCACCTTTAACCTGTTGACACATAATTTTCCCAAAGCCTATGTCACCATCCCCAGTGACCTTTGTACCAGATAAAACTTATTTCAAGTTTAAAGGCTCTCTGCCATTTGGTTCCCAAGTCCATCCTATCTATCCAACTATTCACCACTCCAGTGATGACCTGCTTATGTGGAACTCACAGGCACAATGAAGAGACAGAGAAAGAAACATAGAGATGCTACATATAATAAACTCAAGAGGCAGATACAACAGAGATGAAAAGATAACTGTAGGTTTCTTTTCTCTGGCAATGCTTCTGAGCTCCCTAGAACAGTAAGTTACCTCTTCCCCAGGCCATTATACGTACTTCCAACATAGTTCTTATTTTATCCCACTGTCATTATTTCTCTGTGTAGCCTCTAGTCTCCCCCTTCATTTATTGATCAACAAATAATATGTGAGAAGCTATTATGCCCAAAAGACATCTCTGGATCTATATTCTGAATATTAATTATAAAATTATTTTGCACAACCATTGACCTACAAAGCAATGCAATGTCAAGAGTGTTCAATGAAGTGTTAGCTGTGTTGGGGTTTACCTTAGTTCTTCCTCTGGGCAAGCTGTAAACCCTGCAGAACCTCAATTTGTTTTTTTGCTCTAAATAGAGGTTATATTCATTAAAATTTCATCCATGTATTTCATCCATGTATTTAACAAATGTTTATTGAACATCTATTTGTGGCAGGAATTGCTGTGGTCTTTGGGAAAAGCAATGATCAAAGCAAACTAAACAGAGCTAGGGCTTTACTGAGCTGACAAAATGGGTTATAGGAAGACAGATAATACATTGATAAGTATTATCTATGTGCCAACACAATACTATATGATGGTAAGGATGCAGGAAAACAGCTATGACATCAGGCATTGTTGATGAGAATACAAAATGCTATCACCACTTAGGCAGTATTTTGTAAAGTTAAACATGCACTCTCCTGAGTAATCTTGTTTCTAGGTATTTACCCAAGATAAAATTAAAATATAGTTCAAATAAAAATCTGCATGTAGCATATAGCCCCAAATGACCCATATGGCCCTAAATGACCAACCACTTGAGACTGGATAAATAAATGAGCTGTGGCCCATCCATCCAGTAGAATGCTACCCAGCAATACAAAGAAACAAACTGACATGTAGAACAGAACAGTGAATCTCAGAGCACTACGGTAAGTGAAGGAAGACATGTATGCTCTGTGATTCCACTTACGTGAAATTCCAGAAAAAGCAAAACTTTAGAGACTTAATTCATACCAGTGATTGTCAGGGGATCAGGGTGAGAGTTATACTGCGAAGGGGGATGAGGAAGCATTTTAAGGAAATATTTTACACATTGACTCTGGTGGTTGATAGGGTTTGGATGTTTGGCCCCTCTGAATCTCATGTTGAAATCTGATCCTCAGAGTTGAATTCAGGGCCTGGTGGGAGGTATTTGGGGTTCAGTGAAGTTTTTGGAAGGACATTTCATTGTGAAACTTGCTTAAAGAAAACAACTTTGTTGCCTATCTAAACTTATTTTCACTGATGATATATGTATCTGCGGTTGAAAACAGTGCTTTAAAGAAACTGTAAAATTCCAGCAGATGGAAGAAATATTAAAAGTGAATGATCTCGTACATATAGGTAAATTATGCTCCAATGTGTTTCAGAAAGGCAAAGATGAGCGGTACTAGTTTTTTTATTACGAATACACAGATTATACATATACTAAACAAACATTTACTGGGAAATGTGGGGAAAACTTCCTAGAACCTGTTTCGCCAGCTCATTAAAGCCCTTGCTCTCTTATTCCACATACTTTGACATCACCTTACATGAAATTTTCCTTCAAGAATGACATGACTCTATTACTACTCAGGATTCTGGTACTGTTTTAGTGACATCAGTCACCCAAAATGGCTGGACACAGCGTCAGCCACAAGGTAAGCCTTGAAAACCACATCTAGGAATTGAGAATACTTGAGTCACTTGCTAGATTGTTAAATTCTTGTCTGGCAAGATTAGAAATACCATGTTCAATCCACATATCTTGAATACTTTTAATTCATATCTTGAATTAAAGATTAAATATTGATTAACAAGTCGGTAATTTTGCAAGTGAAAATCTATTTCTGACATGAAGCAAAGCTTCAGTGTAGAGTGGGATGTAGGAAATAATCACAGGGTTCACAGCAACTTTTTCTCGAGTGTAGCTTCTTTGCTTTAATGCTAAATAAGCACTCCTAGACTTCGGACTCTTGATCAGAATACTAGCTGCCTATGGTTGCAACTTAACCTAACATATACAAAGGTCAGACAATTAAGTTCGCAAACTCCTCCTAGAATAAGTGCTACCTACTTCATTGCTGAGTATCACTCTGATCATCTTGGGAAGTACTGAGTCCTCCCTTCAAAGCACTTTTTCTAGGATGAATTCATGAATTTAATAGTCAGACTTCACATGACAATAAGTCTATTGGCTATTCCAGGACAAGAGTTCCAAAACTGCTTTGAACGACCGACTAGGTGCTGGCGTCGGGTGCACAGCTTCCCAAGGGGAGTGCTTAGAAGATGATCATAGTGATACTCAGCGATGGGGTACGTAGAACCTTTTCTAGGATGAATTTGCAAACTTATTGGTGCGACCTTTGTTTTTCTTACCACAGTGTGTGTGTGTGTTGAGGTATTTTAATGTAAATGAAAACTTTATTATATTTCACTTGAAATATTTCAGAATATATCCTTAAATCTAGGTTAATTCAGGAAGAAAATAGAAATGGGGTCAATACTTCAAAGACTGAACTTTGAGAACAGTCACCATATCTCACCAAAATATGGCCACATCACTGTAGCTATTCAATGTGTTGTGAGGGAAGAAACCAAGAAACACCAATACTTGGTCTGTTCTCTCCCTCCAACATGAGGTGCTCATGTAAACTACTGCCTTTTCATAGCTATTTGATAAGAAAGTATGAGAGATAATTTTACTTAAGATCTATAATTCAAAACCATAGTTATAGAAAAGGAAGAATAACATTGATGAAGGACACCATACAAGTTTTCTGCTATTTACCAATCTCTAGCTCTCTGACGGTGGAAAGATAAAGAGACTTAATGCCTTTGCCATAATTTGAAGGGACTGGAGACTGCTGTCCTAAGAGAAGTAGCTAAAAGAATGGAAAACAAACAACTCATGTACTCATTATTAAATTGGAACTGACTAAAGAGTACACATATACTTAAAGGGAAGTAAAATTAACAGAAATCAAACAGGGGAAGAGAGAGGAAGGGTTGGGTGAAACCTCCCTTATAGATACAGTGAATACTATCTGGGCAATAAGCACGCTTATAACCATGAGTCAAGCATTATAAAGGTGATCCATATAACAAAGAGAGAGAGAGACTAATTCTGTCCACAAAAGGCTCATAATCCATTAGGAGCAATAAGAATAAAATAAGTAAACAATAAACTATTCTTCTGGATACCACTGCTTCTGAAAACAAGGACAACACATGTACGGATCCAGAACCAAGGAGGTATGTCATTAGAAGGTTATTAATTGAATTTGAGTTGAATTTATTGAATAATCATTCACTGAGTGCCTGCTATTTATTTGATGGTAAGCGGTCAGATAATTCACTTTCTAAAAATCAGCTTGTTGAGGGGGAAATCTTTATGTCAAATGTGCATATCAGTTGTAAGAAGAGTTTTCAGAAATGTAAAAATATGAACACATATGTCGATACTGTATGTCCTGACCATTTTGCTAGGTACACTGGGTACTAAGGTATGCCTCATAGTCATAACCTACCATTATTAAGATTAATCTCATGAAAAAAAGAAGTTGCACAGAAAGTAGACTGACGATTGTCTGAGGCTGGGGGAGGAAATTAGGAGAAATAGGGAGTGATCTTTAGTGGAAACAGATAAGGTTTCTTTCTGGGGGGGATGAAAATATTGTAAAATTGACTGAAATGATGGTTGTACAACTCTGTGGATAACTAAAAACCTCTGAATTCTGCAATGTAAACAGGTGAATTGAATGGTATGTGAATTATATCTCAATAAGCCAATACAAAAATATAATTTAAAAATTGATTAAAAGAAGAAATTATAAAAGGCCTTATAGTTGAAAAGAAAATCAATAAATATGAGCTGAGCTGGAAAAAAAGGTTAATCTCATGGAAGTAGGGAGATGTTACTTGAATAGATAAAAATTACAAAGTTGTGTTGCAAGAAATTACGGGTAAATTTAGTCAAGTGTGTATGTAGCAAAAAAAAAAATGTGATTTAAAAAGCTGAGACACAGAGGTTTCTCTCAATCTGTTTCATTCTTTGTGTTTTGAGTAGCGAGTGCTAAAAGGCCCAGGAACTCTGATAACTTCCCTGTCATTTCCTTTCTTCCCACTTATCTGATCAACTTTGGAGTTCTGCTATGAACTGCAGCCCTGCTTCTCTTGGTCCCTTCACATTATTTTGTTGCCATGTTGATACCCTGTTTAAATTTTAAATCACGACTAGTGTCATGAATACAAATTTATATGTCTTAATCCCATGTCAGTATTTTCATCCTAGGTCAAATTTATTCAAAACTTTCAGGTGAAATATTTGAGAGGACTGTTAAAGAAAATGTAAACAAGCAAGCTTCTCTTCACTTGCTTAACAAGATTGGTCAGGTGAGGTAAGTTATTTTGCAACGTGTTCCATTAATCAATACACATATCACTTAACTATACTGACAGTATTATGCTTGGACTAAGGGAGTAACATTGTTACATGCTTTCTACTTCAAGGGACCTTAAAATCTGGTTGAGGAGGTGAGAAAGAGGATGTTCTCCTATGGGTATAACGTCAGTCAGTAAATAACATTTATTCAGAACAGTTCACTATCCTGATCCATAGAGGATTGAATATTGTATAAAACAAAAAAGAAACAGGAAAAAATGAAAATGAAAACATTTTGCTAACCTAGTCGTGAAATTTCTCTTTTGACAACTTAAAAATTATTATATTTTATTTAACTGAAGTCTTTCTACACACACACACACACACACACACACACACATATATACACAGTGTGTCCATAAAGTTCGTTTAAAATAGTCAACTATTTTAAATTGCATGTAAACTTTATGTATATAATAGTGTGTTACTTATAAAACTGTGTATTACAAGTAAGAGTAATAGATTGTGTTTTGCTCTGGCCTAAGCAATTGCAAAACACTGATAGGGTTCCTTCAGCTTTCTTTAGCTAGCCATCCTTAAGAACTTTAGATTACTACTATACACTGAAGGAACATTTCATCTTACATAAGCAGAACACTTCATTCTATTTTTGCCATTTCCTAAAATCAAAGCAACCAAGAAAAAATTATTCCCACAAACTCATTACTTATTGCTAACTTGACATATTCAGCTTGATCATCTGGTATAACGTATATATTCTCAAAACTAAATAGATTATCTTGACACTTGCTCTTGGCACAATGAAAGAAAAGCTTATATCTTCAAATATAAGGTCTACATATTACCACATTATAAGGTTAGGATGCCAGAGGAACTAGGAAAATCTTTTTAAAAACCTAAGACATTTTGTTATTCGGTTGGTAAATTATGAATTTAAGGGAATCTGAATATAGAAGGAATAAAGAATATATGAAATGTCGATCCTAAACATGATGTCCTTTTCTTACAAGTGAACTGAAGATATGTGGCATTCTAGGTACAGTTAGTTTTCAAAGATCATGGTCTCAGACATGTTATGTTCCAGCTGTAACAGTTTACAGGAAGTTTTCTAATAAAAAATATAAAAGCATGAGGCCAGCATCATCTGAAGGAGAAAACTTTAGGTGAGTATTAGTACAATGACACTTAAAATCTGATTTGGTGCAAAAGGTCACAATGTCAAGAAAGCCATTAAAAGGGTCATGTGGAGTTAATGAAACAGAGTAAATGTCTTGTGTAGAAAATAATTTAATGTCCTGCTTTACTGCCGTATATATTACTTTACAAAATACTCTCTCCATATTGGCCGCCTCTTTGTACACTTTTGTAATGAACTTCTGTAAATAAAGGTACTCTTAACTCTAATTTCCCACTGTCCCTATGCATGGCAACTTTAGGGACCTGCCATATTTCAAAGCTTTCATGAATGTCTCGTACAGGCCTGCGCATGCACTCTGAGCCACCTTCTGCTCTATTCGTCAGAACCTTCATAACCCCTATCTATGTTGTACCTGGCATATAACTTTGATTCAATGATTGATATAACAATTTAAAATTATTTTGAACAGAGGACTGTGCCACATCCTATTTGAGATACAGAAATCTAATATTTCTTCCATCTACTGATTTTTTGTTCTGTATCACTTCTTCCAGAAATCCTTCTCTGAACCCTAACTGTGGGTGAGGTGCTTCTCTAATGTGGAGCCACAGCATCCTGTACCAACCTCTTAACACAACATTCATGTCATTATGCTGTCTGCTTGTCTACGTTCCCTGCTGACCCAGAAACGCAGTGAGCACAGACTATTACTCATCATGATTTCCCCTGCACCTCCATAGTTCCTGGCATGTAGTAGGTTTGAAAATCCAAGCAGAGAGAATTGTACACCCCAGCATGGGCATCGAAATTCAGTGACATGCTCCCTTTTCAAGTAAAGATAAATGGAATGGCATGGATGACCATCATCCCTGGTTCTGATCAAACTGTTCTTCCCATCTGCCTGCTTCCCGAGCGTCCCTAACACCTAGCTTCAGTCTCTCCTTGATCATTCTCAAAATACTCTCTCTATTTGCTTTGAAGGGTAAAGTTATTTTATATTAATATTTCCTCTTTGATTCTTCCTGTCTAAAAGAAGGGGTGCACTGTTTAACACCATTATCTGAAGACCAATAAAGAAGTTAGTATACTAAAAAGTATTATTTTTAACATTGTATCATTATATAATTCTAAACAAAATTATAGCATTGTGCTGTTTTGGCCTAATTTCAGTAATTTAAAATTTTAGTAGTAAAAAAAGATAACATTTTTTCCAAGGACTTCAGTCCATACCTAAGCAGTTTATAGGAAAAGCACTGGTGGATGATGCGGAGGTTTTAAGTGTCCTATAATGAATTTATTGCTTCAAATATTTGCTATATAAAAAAGTCTATGCATAAATACTACAAAAAATTCTTAAATTAAACAAAAGATTCACTTAATGGCCACATATAATCTGCAGATGAAGCCTTATAGAAATTGCAAACCACTGTCACACCAAAACTAGAAAGAGCAGCTACAGGTCCAATCTCATTTTTAGCCTTTAACTGCAACAGCAGCTTCGACAAGTAATACCTGAGTATTTCCATCATAAATGTTAAAAATCCCCACAACAAAATAGAACTCAGTGATTTGTTTGTATCACACTTTCAAGACTCAAGCTAGTGCAATTTAGACCCAGTGAGTTTCTTTCACCTCACTGGTCTAAGCCTCACTGAAGTCTTACATGTTTATTACTATATTTCTTTGGATTAGAGTAAATCAAAAACATCTGCAAGAAAGACCAAGATATATATATATATTATAAAAGCTAAATTTGTGCATATTAAAATTGACTTGGTTGATCATCTCCTTCTTTTTGAGAATACTTGAGAAAAGGAACTTTACAGAGACAGTCTTGGCAGAGAATATACCAATAACGAGAACACAAAGAGCAGCTGAGCGGCTGACTAGACGACTTTCAAAAGCCCATTCAGTTCTGAGAGCCCAGGATGTAGGTCATGAATCAACTTAAGGCACATTCTCCGCTGACTAAGTTCTTCATATTTCTTAAAACAATAGCAATATTTGTAAAAAGCGAAGTCCAACCTCCCACCGGGGAAATGGTACTTACGAGTACTGCGTCAGCAGTTCCAGATCATTGTGCATGTTGATCGGATATGCTTCACTGAGCTCAAACAACTTCTCCAGCGCTTCATAAATGAAAATGATGCAGATCAGAGAAGCAAAAGCTTCTTCAGTAAACCGGGTGATATAGCAGACAAGGGAACTTGCATCAGTGGCCACAAGTATGATACACAGGGTTGCAGTCCAAAGTCCGATACTAGCTCTTAAAGATAGGTACGACAGCCCATATTCTCTAGGAGGAGGAAAAGGAAAGAACAGTGGGAAGAAGGTCATCTCACAGCTTGACACTATTTAAATAAATGATAATAAGTGTAACTCAGGGAGTTGGTAAATAAACGTCACATCCCATGAGTATCTAAACTCAAGACTTTGTCTAAAGGAAACATCTAAGGGGACAAAACTTCCTCTTACTTTTTATAAATATCAAATAACAATATACATACATCTTTTACTTTTCCTTTATTTCCATGGAGAGATAAGAACGACAAACTGAATCAGCTGCTTCCATCTCTCCCAACAGTGCTCCAAAAGTGATGCGGGGAGAAGCATAAATACAGCGAAGAAAAAGAGAGGGGCTAAGGGCCAAGAGTACATAACACTTACTTGCAAAATTTAAACAAAATCTTTTCAAACACCAGAACTGGTCCTGTGCTGCCTAATATGGTAAGAGGCTGTCCACCAAAGAGAGAATAGGCTATGCCGGTCATGGATGCTCCAAAGAGAGATTCAATTGCACTCTGTGTAGAGATACAAATGGTTCCATTACCTAAGCTGTATTTGCAGCCACTGTAACTAGGGAGAAAATGTTTACTACATGGGTATGCACTTTCTCCTCCATTCTGAAAAGTTTAGCAAACCTGGGCAGGATATAGGGGAGGGACATGAGAAAACTGGCCCAACAGTAAGCAGAAAATGAATGACAGCAAATGGGCAGCTGTCCTCACCACCTTCCCACCTCATGTTCCTGTTGCCTTACCAAAAGTTTAAATAGATTCAGGATTAGTGTCAATAGGAAGATGGCCCAAGTATATGGCAAATGGATCTCTTGTGAGGTAAGAACTGAAGCTGAAGCTAGCTGAGCACTGGGGGCCACAGGCAAGGTATTAGATAGAACCTGGTATAAGCCTCAGAAACAGTTATTCTGAGATATTCCACACCCACATCGCAACAGTTCCACTAACCCTTCCGAAAATTTGTATGAAGTTTGTCTGCCAGACCATCTATTAAAGGAATCCAAAATTAAATGCTCACTCATCTAACTATGAATGCTAAGTATGGATTGAGTTTCAAAGTTCGGAGAAAAGCGTAGTACGTACTATGCGCCCTTCAGTTGCTTCTCCCAGCAGTCCTCCAAACGTGATGACAGGAGACATACACGCGCAGTAGAGAAACAGAAAAGACGCTAAGCACTGCAGGCTGAAAGCATCTCTGAAGTCACTCCAGAAGTATGGAGCTTTCCTTTTGATATCTAAAATAAGTCCCCCAAAAATCCTAAGATAGGGGGAAAACACAATAGTGAAATACAAATATAAAAATAAAAAACACAAATCAAATGCTCATTTGCTTTGTTGCCAGGTCACAGTAATGTTTTCCATCAGCAGAAGTGAGACCCACATTAACCTGCTACATTGTATTACCAGGATCTACAGGGACGGCTGTGCACCTCTAGGTTACCTCAATTCCTAACCAGATATTGTGCCAACAAACAAAAATCCCAGGTTCTCTCAAACAAGATTCAGAGCTGTTCACCAATCAAAATTCAAATAAGGAGATTCAAAGATCACTCTAATCTCTGTGACACTTCTACCTCAACCTACTCCTCCTAAACTCAGGCCTACCATCCTCAACCATTGGCAGTATTTTCTAATTGTTTACATTCCATTTAGTGTGGCAGAAAGTGAGGAGGGAGAGTTAAGTGGCTTTGGTGTACTCCAGTAGTGAACATCACCCGAGAGAGAAAAAGCATATTTAAAGCATATTTAACCTTGGTTACCTACTCTCTCTGCCAAAAATAAAAAATTAACAATAAATAAAAATGTCCCTCATCAGATATTGTTCCAGGGAGATATTTAAATGGCCTTATAGGAAACTTAAGACAGATAGGTTCCAGAGTTGTTGTCAGTTTTAGGAAAGCAGAGGAGGGGATTTTATAACAACGAAACTAGATAAATGTAATTTTGATCAACTATTGTCTTCTCATCTGCCAACATCTATGATTTACAAGAACAATAATAACTTTACATGGTACAAATTCTACAACCACACAGAAACATCTGAAGGAGGATATTTTGGGGGAAAGAGTTATTAAACTATAAAGTGATACTTAAAATTTGAGGATTAATTTTTTTAACCTATTAGAAAAGAGAGCTTTAATAAATAGACATTCTTATTCTGTGGACATTTCATAATACTATGTAGACCTGACACCTGACTAGTGAAAGTCCACTGGGCTCAATGAAATAAAGATGTGATATTCAATTGAATAAGACTATGATTAAGTTCCTACATGAAAGCTACTGGTGAAAAACCTATAATATTCTAAAATACTGCCAGAAGGCTTAATATACTTGGATCATACAAAAATGTTAAACTTTCATTACATATTTTATAGATAAGAATGTTCATTTGGCAGTCCTAGAATTACCTCAAAAATGATTATTCTCTTGAGAAATAAATTCTGATTAGCCTTGAAAAATGTATGTATTCAGAATCAGTGAAAATTTTATCATTATTTTTAATTTCCCTGATATGATATAGACCTCATAGTTATATATTAGTAACTATCTTACTAGTATGTGGGTATAGAATCATTACGCCTTCCTACTAACTGCTTCCATCAGGGAGATATGGAGTAGGAGAGGGTTGAGAAGAGTGAAATTTCAATTAAAAAAAAAAACCAAAAAGGATGTTTGAAACTCAGAGAAGCTTGTAGAGAACCTGTGAAGTTTACACACACTCACGGATGACCTTAGGTTCCACTCCCTGTGTTTGGTAAAACATATGCATATGTTTAATTTGGGGGATCCTTTCTGAATAACTTGTTAACCTGTCAAAGCTATAATTCAGGGCAGATTTACTCTACTCGTCTATTTACACATTCATTTATGATTTACATCCTACCTAATCCCGAGAAGAATTTGACATGGTTATGAACTATTAATTAGTAATTAATATTTATAGTTTTGAATGGAACTGTATATTAGACCATTGCTTTCTAATTACTTATTAGAGCGTACATTAGTCTGAATAGCTGTTATATGACTATGACATAAATGTGCTTTTAAGCAGTAAAAATCTAAATCCGGAAGTGGGAGTTCATTACAGAGAACAGTGCAAGAGCAGCCCAGATGTACACCAGCAACTCCAGGAGAGCAGATGAGTAATGGATACTTCAAGTCATGTCAGCAACAGAATCTGTGGAAGAACTCTGGAGAAGCGAAGATACCGGATATTGGTGACCTGGGAGGATTTAGGAAGCAGTAAGGAAAAAGTGAACTTCGAAAAAAATCTAAGCTATGTGGCATGTTACACCTGAGAAAGAGAAAAAAAAATACCACCGAAAATAAAAAAGACAGCATTTGAAAGTATGAAAGCAAACAGAATGAGTAACAAAGCTTCCAGTGCAGGGAAAAGGAAAAAATGGTTTGAACCATCTCAAATTATGTACTACACCCCAGGAGGACGGTAAAGGACATTTCCTCAGAGACAACACATAGGTAAAGGGAAAGAACACAGAATTAAAATGCAGAGTTGTCAGGAACAGGAAAGTCAGCTTAGAGGACACGTTGCAAGCAGTACAGGAAACGGCCTTGAGGGCAGGAGCACCAAGCCTGCAAAGCCTTTGCAACAGCCTTTAATTATAACAGAGGCTGTGCGCACACGTTCCCCGAAGAGAGACCCACCCAAGGGTTTCTGATTTTCTGCTCACACATTGCTTGGAGAGAGACAAGCTGTCAAAAAACCATAAAGAACCATTTTAAGAAATAAATTGAAGCTTTCATCTCTTCAAAGATGTGTGATTAGAAAAATAAATCATATAGCTCTTTCAAATCACAGCCGTAAAAATAAAAAATACCATTATATACATCCTACTTGCATTTAATGAGATAGGGTCTACAAGACTTGAGCTCTTGGTATTCAGTTTTATTTCTATCTTGAACTTGACGCTTTTAACGGGCTCTTTTGGAAGAGTCAATTGACAGTTTTCTTATTCTAAGAATCTGGGAATGCATTTTATGCATAGCAAAATGAAAGACTCGGTAAGATAAAATGGAATGGTTTTAGTTTAACAGTAATGACAATCATTAGTAACTTCACAGAAATCAAATTAATTGGCATTTCACCCCCCCCCAAAGGTAGGTATTAAAAGCATAAAACAAAATAGATCTCAAAATTCCTGACAGATAAGAATGGTATGTCACTTGATTCTTGATTTCCCACGCAAGTGATTTTCACTAACCTTCCGGTTCGCTGGAGTTCAGGTCCACTATGTCCTCCGTGGGGCTCAGCTTCCCCGTGGGCTGCTGTTCCGTTTGGCACAGCAGGAATCTTCCTCTTCTCCTGCAGGGAGTTTCTTTGTTTTGTTTTTTTGTTTCAATTTCAGGCGTTAGTTCTACCAACAGTAACATTTTTTTCCCTCTTGAAGCAATATACAGAGTGGCTTACAACCAAGGAGTTGTTACTTATTTGCTGCTTGAACTCTGGGAAGTTATGGAGCCTCCTACAGCTTCAGTTCCCTCCTCCATTTACTGGGAGACACCATTACATATCTTACAGCATGCTT
>CAUYTI010134117.1:0-14891 GCA_963575145.1 Galago senegalensis | reverse complement strand
GAGGGAAAGGAGAAGAAGGGAGGGGGAGGGGAGGAGAAGTGAGGGGAGGGAGGGGAGGGAAGGAAAGGGAAAGGAAGGGAGGGACAGAAGGGAAGGGAAGGGAAGTGAAGGGAAGGGAGG
This sequence comes from Galago senegalensis, assembly GCA_963575145.1. Taxonomy (NCBI): domain Eukaryota; kingdom Metazoa; phylum Chordata; class Mammalia; order Primates; family Galagidae; genus Galago; species Galago senegalensis. Next base: position 14,771 of record CAUYTI010134117.1, on the reverse strand, counting down.
GGAGGGACAGAAGAGAAGGAGAGGGGAGGGGAGGGGAGGGGAGGAAAGGGAAGAGAAGGGACAGAAGGGAAGGGATAGGGAGGGGAGGGAACGGAGGGGAGGGGGAGGGGAGGGAAAGGAGAGGCGGGGAGGGGAGAGAAGGGAGGGGAGGGGAAGGAAGGGAAGGGAAAGGACAGAAGGGAAGGGGTCACCTTCAGGCATCCCCTCTGCATCTGTCCTGGCCATCTCTCCTCTGGGGGTCAAATACTTACACCCCTGGTTCTATTGGGCCTTTGCCCTTCACCTTTAAGCTGCTTCTTCCTCTCCATCCCAGGAAGTGCCTTCCTTATTGCAACTGGCCACTTAATCTCTGGTGCTAGTCCTTTTACAAATGACCAGGTCATTATACCAACAGATACTGTTGGCCTAACATTAAAGAGAGAGAGAGAGAGAGAGAGAGGCTGTTTTTTCTTTTGGCGGTTTGTTCACAGCCCCTGTTCCTGTAGAACAGAAAGGAGATGTCTGGATCAATTCTTCAGCCACATGGTTCAGGTTACTACCCGGGGACCCCCAGCCCTAACAGACCCCAGCTGGCCGAGTCTCTCCCAGACACCCCTTTTTATTCCCCTGCTTACTTTATAGATGGGTACACAAAGATCAAAAATCCCTCCCATGCCCCTCTGGGGTACATTCTCTCAAACTGGGATAAGTTTGATCCAGCTACTCTAAGAAAAGATGTTTCTCGTCATCAAACAACTACCAAAAGTAACTGAGAAGCAGTCTACTGTATGGATTAGATCTTAAATGATTGGATGGGAGGAAATCCTCACCTGCTGAACCCTGAAGTCTAGAGGGCCTGTAAGAAGATGGGACTTTATAAGCAGGACGCTAAAAGAAGAAGCATCCTGAAATGTCTCTGTACCCTGAGGAGACTCCCAAACACTGAAGGGCAAAACAACCAGACTTTCTCTTTCCCACTGAAAACGTGGTCCCCAAATGACCCATTCCTACAGGGAGCCATCGGGACACCTCAGGCCTGAGCTTACGACATTTTCTGCTAGAATTGATATCAACACCATGATTGTGGCCCCCCCAACCCCCGTGCATCAGGCTCACTGACGTGGTGAGCAGAGCTTGGGAATGGAGCCTGGAGGCTCAGTCATCAGCCATCATCTCCTGTCTCCTTGGGTCTGACCAAAATGACAGAGGCTCCACTCAGTCAAGTGTCACCAGAGACCACAGCAGAAAGGAAGTGGAGGCCTTGTCCCATTTGACTCTAACCACTTTAAGAAAGATCACATTTTCATCAGACCGTGGGAAGATGTTAGTCTAGAAATCTCTTCCACTCCATCTTGTCCTGCAGGCCACAGTGTAACTGATCCTTTCTAAATGGTAAACCATTTTGAAAAGCTGCTAACGCTTAATGCAGGTACACTCTGAGCCTCGGCAGTTTTACTTCTGAATGCATGTATGCATACAGGCTACATATCTACATCACATATTCAAACACGTATGTAAATACTATATAATATAGACAGTAGAAATCCGTTCATATGTTCACTGACAGACATGTACAAGAATGTTCTTAGCAGTACATTTACAACAACAACAAAATAAATACATAACTCAGAAAAAAAAAAAAAGAAGAGATGTTTAATCTTCTTTTGCACAACTGTCTGGCCACATGGTGACACATGGTCCCCTCCACTTAGGGCTGGACACAGACTTCATTTTCCAGACTGAAGCAGGCTTATAAACCATTTTGCCCAATGTTCCACCTAAGCTGCCACTCCTGGGGAGGGGCAAACAGCCCAGACAAGACCACATGGCTACACAACGGCAGTTTTAAAATTAACTTCTGCCCCCAGGCCTCCAGAACCAATAATTGTGACGTATTTTAGACATATATTCAATTTTCATAAACCCCCCTCCCTGAAGGGGAAGAGAAGCTGCAGAGAACCCCCCTAGACAGAGAGTCCCACAGGCAGCCCACTCGGGACCCCTAGACAGAGAGCCCCACGGGCAGCCCACTCATGATCCCTGCTGTGCTGTGGGCTTTGTTTTCCTTCTCTCCTCTAATAAAATCTGTCCTGTTGCTTCCCTGTGGTGGTCTGTGCATTCATTCCTTCATTTCCCAAGACTTGGCAGAGAAATTCCAGTAATAATGGAACTTTACCACCTTACACTGGGACCATTTTTGCAAAAGGGAAGGAAAATGAGCCAACATACCCTTTGGACAAGTTTTCTCTTATTCACAGAATAATCCTCAGTAGTGCAAAGGGAGTCAACTAAGACTGTGATGTTGAGACATGCTCCTCGGGTTCCCGCTATCCTGAGCACCCCATATCCAGAGAGGCCTGAAGTGGAGTCTCACAGGGGCCGGTGCTACTGGCCTTGCCCGACCCAGGGAAGGATGGCTCAGCTCCTACCCATGGTGGAAGCAGTAGGGGAGTTTAGACCAACTCTGGTCTGTAAACCTTTTAGTTTAGCAGAGTTAAAATAAATCAAACAAGATCTGGGGAGCTCCACTGACCAACCTGATGAGTATGTGGGGACATTCCATCATTTATGTCTTGCCTGTGACCTGACTTGGAAATCTGTACATATTGTTTGAGGCCAGACCTTAAATGACTTTGAGAAATCCACGTGTTAACAGAGGCAGGAAAATTTGCCACCAGATTATACCTTTCAGATCCTGAATGTCCAGTGAGTGAGGCAGCGGTGCTCACACTGACCCAGGTGGGGTAGTGATTCTTCAGAAGAGGAGTGGGAGAGAGAAGGCCCTCTAGGATGTGTCCAGGCTGACCTCAAGACCACCAGGCAAACAATGGTCAACTACGCAAGTTGACTTCATCACAACCCCCACCTGAGGAACACCACATAGCCTTCCTGAACCAGCTCCAGGAGGCAATAGAGAAGCCCATCACCTGCAGTCCTGACTCCTGTGAGGGACAGGGCGGTATTAAAAGACAGATTCTCAACTCAGGCAGCAGCGGATATTAGGAAGAACCTCCGGAATCTTGTCAGGGCCCTGCCACCACCTTGGGTGACACAGTGGCTCCTGCTAATTCTGTTTTCTATGACAGAAGTTCTGAGCTCCAGTCTCAGGCCAGGAGAGGCAGCAGAGGAAGGTGAGGAATGCCCAGTTAGTTAGTGGCAGATGCCCAGTTAGTGGCAGCTTTGGTGCCCACATTCAGACCAATGGCCAAAGCCCCAAGAAAGGAAGGGGTCTCTGGTGCCATACCTGCCCAAGGAAAAGGCATCAGGGCAAAGACTTTTCCAATAATGACAGGCTACCCTTGTCACTGATGTGATTAAACAGGTCACCAGACCACGCTCTGTCCTATAGGACTATCCCAAAAGAGGAGGCCATCAAAACACCCCACTGAGTCTTACAATTCCTGGATGACTAGTTACAGGGTGTCCCACCCCCAAAGCCTAACTGGCTCAACCTAAGGTGACTTACCCGGGATGTGTTCCTACCCTGGGAAATAAGAGCTGTCTCTGAGTGCTTCCGGGCCAGTGGGCCTGCCTGAATACACCAGTTGGCTCCTTTGCACTCTTTCCTTGGGCCTATGAGGTTTTGCCAGATTTAGATTTCTAGTTATGGGCTTTTTGTTAAGCCCCTTTATAAAAGCCAAAAAGGAAACACTAGTAAGGGAACTCTAACCTGGGGACCTAAGCATGAACTACGCCCTAACCTGGGGACCTGAGTGTGAAGCATGCTCTAACCTGGGGACCTGAGCATGAACTATGCCCTAACCTGGGGACCTGAGCATGAACCATGCTCTAACGTGGGGGCCTGTGTGTGAACCATGCTGTTCAGGTGATAAAGAAAGTTTTGCCTCCGACCTGAGCATACCACATCCTCAGAGAGCCTTGTTTTCTATATCCATGGAGGACAGGGAATAGCTTTGAAGGTGTTAACACAGCAGTTGGGGTTCTAGTTACAAACGATAACCTATATATTAAAGAAATTTGACCCCAGTGCTGCAGGATGGCCCGCCTGCTTGATGGCACTAGAAGCCATTTCTCCTGTCTCACCAGAGCCTACTAAGCTCACTGTTAGGGTGTCCCACCAGGCCCCAAAGCTCCTCCAGCAAGGGGCAACAAAAAGGATTTCAGATAGCCACTTATTAAAATTCCAGGCTATATTTATAGAAAGCCTTGACTTTAAGATTGAAACCTGCCCAGCACTTGGCCCTGCCAATCTTCTTCCAGAGAGATGGTGGGGGAAGTGAGCAGGCTGGTGCATGACTGTGAAGGAACAGCACTCCACCACTGCCGTCCCCAGATGGATCTGTCCTCAGTCCCCAACCCTCAAGCCTTTCAGTGGTTTACTGATGGTAACAGTTTTGTAAAGGATGGGGAAAGACATGCACGTCACATAATAGTGGCTGAGAGTCCAGGAGTGGTAGAGGCCCAACTGTACCAGCAGATACATCAGCTCCATTGGCCAAACTTACAGACTTCACATGAGCTCTCCAGTTAGCCAAAGACAGGAGAGTGAACTACTCACTGGGTTGAAGCTCTTCCATGCAGGACTGAAAAGGCCTCTGGAGTTTCCCAAAACTTCTGGAGGACATCATACCTCATTTCAACCTTCTCCAGTCTTTACAGAGTGCCATCTGTCCTGCCTTTGCTTCATAGGCAGTGTAGGAAGGCCCTAGGGCTCTGTAGCTCTTCCTACCTGCATGGCACCAGGAGGCCCCAGTCATCAGGCCAGTTGGAGTGAGTTAACGACAGCCTCAAGCTCACTGTCTGCAAGAAGCCCCAGGAAACCAGGCTTAGTTGGTTACGACTTCTTACAGGCATTCATGCATTGCAGTTAAACCCCTTTTTCTTTGAGACTTTGAAATGCTGTATGATGGACTTTCTTCTCTGATTACTTCAGATTTTGATTTTTCAAAAAATAACTAGACACCAACATACCCTCCAGATAACACAATTCTTGAAGACATTACAAGGACACCATCCATCCTTAGAGACCCTTCTTCCTTTGGTTTCCACTGCCCACGGCCACAGTCGATGTCTCACGACACTCTCTGCCAGAACTAGGTACTCCACTTTTTCAATGCAGTCTAAATTACAGACTTAGACTCTTATTTGTTTGTTTTTGATACAGAGTCTCACTTTGTCATCCTTGGTAGAATGCTGTGATGTAATAGCTCACAGCAACCTCAAACTCTTGGGCTCAAGTGATTCTCTTGCCTCACCAAGTAGCTGGGACTATTGGTGCCCACCACAATATCCAGCTAATTTTAGAGATGGTGGCTCTCTCCCTTGCTCAGGCTGGTCTCAAACTTCTGAACTCAAGCAAATCCACCTGCCTCCCGCCTCCTAGAGTGCTAGGATAACAGGTGTGAACCACTGTGCCTGGCCTTTTGACTCTTGTTTATAAAGTGGTATCACACAGCCATACCAGAAGTTATAGAAAACCCACTTGTATATGAAAATTCTAAGTCTTTTAGGTACTTAGTACTCTTCCCCAGCATTCTGAATGCATAACATTATAAAGGCAGTTTCAAATCTGGACATGATCATAGAGCAAAAGTTCAATATCACCATCAAGCGCTGGGTACGAGTCAGTCAGAAGCCAATAGCCTGCCTCATTTTAAAACCACCATATTGGTTTCCATGACAGCCTAACAGAGAGGAGCTTGCACGATTATTGGTGAAAAATGTGTCTATGTGAATTGCTCAGGGTAAGCAGAGACTGATCTATACCTCCTAAAGAATAAGATAAATATTCTCCATCAGATTAATGATGCAAACCCTTTCTACTGGTCTGACCTCTTCTCAGGTGAGGGAGACTGATTTAATCGGCTGTGGGGAAATGTGCTTGGCCCTCTCCTTGTCTGCTCATTAATTCTCAGGTTAATCTATGTTCTTGTCTTCCCTTTTCAGATCTCTCGTTATTTGGCCATTAACCTGATCTCTCTCTCCACAGCCACAGACTCAGCTTTTAATGTCTGAAACTTCTTAGGAGGGAAGGAGTGAAGAAAATCAGGAAATTTCACCCTAAAATATGACTCCTGGGTATAAAGAAGGTTTTGAATTGAAGGCCCTTGGGGATGAACAAGCTTCAGAAGGGCCTTCCACTCCATACACATAAAACCAGGCAGAGCCATCAGAAAGACAATTGTCTTTCCTTCCCCTCCCTGTTACCCAATATGGTGCAGGAATGAAGATCAGAGAGCAACCAGACGTGGCTCAATTCATTTTAAAGGTGATGTCTGTCAGCTTAATTTAACTTCTGCAGAAATTCATAGACAAGTCAGTCTTTCCCCCTATTCATTTATTCTCCCAAATGTCTATTCATCCTTCTCAGCAACCACTGGACAGAATTCCCTATATTTCTCATCTCCCCCACCCCTCTAGAATGAGGGTGCATGAACTACTTGGACTCCACGGGGATACTGGGTGCTCACTCTGTGATCCTCCTCATGTGCATGGTAATTAAATTTGTAATGTTTTCCTCTTATTAATCTGCCTTATCATGAGTTGATCTTTTAGTGAAACTCCCTGGTGAAGGGGAAGTTTCTTTTCTTCCACACATGTCTAACCTGTTTCTGACACAATTCTCACCCTAACTCTCTCCCTTTTCCTACCCCATTGGTCTGGACTGTCCTCATTCTAACTTATGGTCCTGATTTTTTGTTTGTTTGTTTGTTTTTGCAGTTTTTGGCTGAGGCTGGGTTTGAGCCCACCACCTGCAGTATATGGGCCGGCACTCTACTCCTTTGAGCCACAGGTGCCACCCCATATGGTCCTGATTTTCACCAGTCCCCCTGTGTTGTTCAAGTTCAGTTTCTCTTTCCTGAGGCCAACATCCTTATCAAGTCTTTACTCTTTCTATCAACCTTGAGAGTGGCAAAATTAGTGTTTTTCATTAGAGGTGCAGATATAAAATGAAGCCTATAATAAAACTGCCCTCTTATCGGGCTGTAAGAATAAAAATAGGCCACAGAGTAAAGATCTATGTACCAAATTGCTAATCATCATCTGTACTGAGTCTACTGCTAATAAGACAATCCCTCAAATCTCTCTTAATTCCTATAATAAATTTGTGCTTTCTCATCATCATGCTTTTATTATTGGTTTTGAAAGCAATATACCATTAAAAGTTTCAACTTTTGGCTGAGTATGTGGCTCACGCCTGTAATCCCAGCACTCTGGGAGGCCGAGGAGGGTGGATTGCTTCAGCTCAGGAGTTTGAGAATAGCCTGAGAAAGAGTGAGACCCTGACTCTACCAAAAATAGAAAAACTAGCCAGGCACAGTAGTGCATTCCTGTAGTCTTAATTACTTGGGAGGCTGAGGCAGGAGGATCATTTGAGCCCAAGAGCTTGAGGTTGCTGTGAGCTATGATGCCATGGCACTCTACCCAGGGTGACAGAGTGTTTAAAAAAAAAAAAGGTCTCAAATTTCCAACTTCTGCTGATGTGTTACCTGTTACTAAATTTGGGGCCAGTTCTTGTAATACATAATTAAGTACCTTGCAGATACATATTATGTAATTATATACTTCATAATTTAAATAAACATTACTCAAAATAATTATTAGAACTCTAGGATTCTTAAAATAATTATTAGAACTGTGTGCCCTGTCAGAGTATTTATATTCAAATGCAGATGAGATATAGTCAAATCTGAAAATTGTTTATAAATTATTAATATATGAAAAATAATTTTCTATCCATAGTTTCACACTAATCAATATATGCACTTTTGTGAGTTTTATTTTTATGAAATTTACATTTCAACTAGAGGATTTTTATGCCATTGTTCTAGAATTTTGTGTTTTTCAGAAAGCCTTTGTTTTGTTATTCCCTATTTTTATTCTTAAATTACCCTCGGGAAACAAAACATATTTAAATTCCTTTCCTCTACTTATTAAGGTAAGGTACTCCAAGTTTGTCATCTTCTACTTCATTTCAGTGGCTTTGATAGACCAAAGGCTTTTTTGTTTTTTACGTTCTGGTCTTGAATAAGGCTATAAAGAAGAATCACTTTTCCAAGGCCTGAAGTCATCCACCTTAGTGACAGTTGGTGTCCAGAGCGGAAATAATGTGCAGTATTCAACAATTTCTAAGGAACAGACACAACGTACTTCCCTTGCCAATTATCTGACACACACAAATTAAGTATGCATCTACTCACACATGTTACAGACTTTAACAAATACATATGTACAATATTTCAGCTTAGATTTTTGTTGCAATGAGAAAACCAAATAAAAACTGAAATTAACTGGACAAGTAAAATGATTTATATATATATATATATAAAAAATTTAAGCCTCTTCCAAAATGCATTAAAGATTCTAAGCATGCCAACTGATAATATCTTTCAAAATAACTCAGTTTGTGAAGAAAAATAGGAAGGCAAAAGATTCTATTATGACTTTTTTTATTTCATTTGATGTAAACATGATTTTTAAGAAGGTAAATATAGTTATATGTGTCGATGTGCATTATGGCCTAGGTATTATGAACTATATTTATCCTAAAATTTCATTCAAACAGAAAAATGCAATCTATCTACAGGACTCTGTTTGGCAGAGTCTTGAAAATACCAATTCTATCAACATTTAAAAGATAAATGGTTAGTCCTTCCAATTTACAGTAATTAACATAAATGTTTCTAAAACGTATATCTCTCTGCCAAATGCTTTTTAGAAATTAGAACATAATCATGATGATTCAAGAGTTGTGATACTTTCTGAACATACTGACACAGAAGTAGAAAAGTTCCTGATAATAGCTTCTGATCACCCCCCATCCAGCCTGCTCCAGAGAAAAATCTAGAAAAGAGCAATTCCAGTGTCTCGGATGTGCTGGCCTCACAGACTGTGGCTGCACAGATTCCCTCTTATTTCCAGAGACGCTTCCATCCCCCTTTAGATCCATTTGGCCGAGAAGGTATCTGTAGCAGGAGAAACCTGATTTCCTCCTGGCTAGAAGTCTGCTGAATAACCAACTGAAAATTGTGTACCTCCTTCTGTGTCCCAGAGATGGCACTAGTGAGAGAGTTCTTTGGAGAAATAACCATTTCTTCAGTGAAATTTCTTATCATGTATAAATGAAAAGATTAAAAATGTTTGAGAGTACTGACTAACGAGACATCTGGTGGCGGCTGGATGAAGAAAGAGAACGCAGACTGCACCCCGCGATGGCTCTCCGGTGGGCTGTGTGTACACCCAGGAGAGTCCAGCTTTGACTGTCACAACAGCAGGGTAGTCAGGGACACTGGCAGACAAAGTCGGAGTGGGCAGCTGGCAGCGGAGGAGGCAGTTCAAAGCAGTTAGCCAAAAAATGCCTCACGGATTCCCCAAACTGAACTGGTCTTGCTCTTGCTCAGGGTGACCTTAAACTTCAGGTCAAACAATCCACTTGCCTTGGCCTCCCAGAGTACTAGGATTGCAGGTGTGAGCCACGGCACCTGGCCCAGAAATAAATATTTCTGCAGTGCCACTTCTTTAAGATACATTCAATGATTTCTCCACACACCTCTTGACTTGGGACAAATTTTGTGTTTTAGGGAAATAATCCAGGAATGGTTATACTTAAATTATTAAAATCAGGAATAAAACTGAGTTTAAATTAAACTTATCTTTCCGCTTGTACACATCAGACATATTTAGCCTCTCCATATTATGGTAATTGAAATCCAGATTTGAAAAAGCATAACAAGTTCAAATTATCGTGGCCGGTGGAATGTCTTAATTCTTCATGTTCTGTACACTTGATCATTATGTGAATAATCAGAAAAGAGACTATCCCTCAAAATCAGAGTATTTGGAATCCTTTACACAGATGTGGCATTAGTGAAGTCAAGGCAACTTTTAAAGGGGGTGGGAATTTTGCTGAGTTATGTCCTCTAGGGTAAAGTTATAATCAGATTATTTGGGGAAAATATACAAACACTCATGTGTGAACACAGCCATATAAATGTATGTCTTTTTCATATAGGTAAAGACATTTCCTGAATACATTGGTACCTGAATGGGCAGTGTGGCGTTGTTCCTTTCCTCACCAGTTGTAAGGGTCACACATGACATGCTTACAACAAAAGCCAGGTGAGCAAGAGAAAAACCTCAGACATTTATTAAATCCAAGTTTTATGTGACATGAGCGTCTCCAGCAATGAAGAACCAAAGACTCCAACTATTTTTATGCTTAGGTTCACTGAAGAAGGGGCCGGCCTGGGGAAAGGTGACAGGGCAAAAACATTGATCTACTGGCAATAATCCAAGTGAGGTGCCCAGCGAGGTGCGTGTCTCAGATTCTTCTTGGACTTGCTGTGTGGCATTCCTTTCTTCTGAGCAAGGAGCAGAAAACCTTCTCAAATGAGGGTCTCATAACCCCCCCCCCCGGATAGTGTGGGTGAGAGGATTTCTTCATGGCCAGCTCTTACACAGAAACGCAGGGGAAAATTAGAATAATATTTAAAGTTTCAGTGACCCACCTTGGAGAAGAGGAATTATAATTTCTGTGGCCTGCGTTGTAGGAGAAAGGGAAGCAAGAAACAGGAGGGCAGGAGAAAGTCCAAGAGATCCTGCTTCTCTAGTGCTTCCCGACGCCCTCTGGTTCAAAGGACTCGGCACAGCCAAGTACCATCCTTTGGGGTAGCATTTTCAAGGCTCAGCACACCCATCAGTCAAAGATCCACTGAATGTTAACCTGCGTTGTATGTGTGATCTCTGTGTGTAAGTAAACACACATATATAAATACATAGATTCATATACGCCCATGCATATATATTTTTCATTATTTACAAACATAATAACATATACAGCGAAAAGCTGAAGCACCTCACCAGGGGATGGTTTGCTGTCTGTGAAACCCATTTTAGTTAATATCACTGTATGATTAAATTCATGGATATGTAAGATATTTTCTCTCATAAAAGAAAATGGGACAGAAATTGAATTTCTTATCATGCTGAATCTTGTCATTTTACAGAGTGTGATTTCTTACTAGGCTCAAAGAATCCATCATTCTTTTCCTGTAGCTAGAGTCGAGTACACTACAGCGACATCCTGTTAAAGGCAGGCTCACGATACAGCAAATGTGGCTGAAATTCCCACTTAATCTAATATATTTTAATGCAGTAAATAAATTGACACAGTGCGTGAATAAACTGTCGCAGGGCTCCATCACTCGGCACGGTAGTCTATTTTAAAGGGACGTCCCTTTAAACTAAGTCTTCACCATCTGCGGTGCACTCTAATTTAAAAAGGCCATAATTTACAATCGCAAAAGTCGGTAAGAGACAAATGATCAAAATGCATATTTATGTGCAATGCTCAGCCGAACGTGCATCTGCTCTGTTTGTCTCTGGACTATCAGATGCTAATTGGAAGACAATCTCCTCTCTTCATGTGCGATGATGCAATAAGGTAAAGAGAAAATCAGAAATTCCTTTGCAGGTGATTCCTTTCTATGAAGGTACAATCCTCATGCCATTGGGCTTTAATAACACCTTAAATAATTATTTTTTACAATAGCTAGAGTGTGCAGCTAGCTCTGTTGGCAGGGCATGAGACTATTACAAGAACTGCTATTCAATTTTATCTAAAATGTTAAATCATGAGGAAGTTGCCAGCATTATTCTTAAAGGAAAACCATTGTATTTAGGCTAACTGCAATTAAATTTATAAGTATTAGACTGGCTAAATATTAGCCATTTTTTCCTTATGTAACAGGAAATTTCTTACCGTTCTTATGGTTCATTCGGTAGGGGTGAAGGGAACTTGGCCCTCCCTGGAAGTTTGCTGAAAGATCAACTCACAATTAAGGCAGACTAATAAGAGAAAGGGTTATTTGCCATGTTCGTGGGGACAAGCACAGAGTGATTACCCAGTGAGTCAATGAAGCTCAGGTAATTTTATATCTGTCTCATTTAGGGGGTAGGGATGAGCAGTAATAAGTGGTTATTGGGGAGAATGAACGGATGGTGGAAACAAACCTGGGAGACAGGTGTTTAGTTTTAAACGATTGAGGTCAGGTCTGTTTGTCTACTTGGTCTCCTTTCCTACAATATATTGATAACACAGAGAGGAAGAGAAGTCCATTGTTCTTTTCATTTATGCCGATAGAGGGCAAGCTTCTTCCAAGGGCCTGTTAATTTTCGAGGGCTTTAATTATTTTATACCAAAGAGTCTTGTGTTGTAGTGAATTTCTCCTTCAAATTTAGTGAACATGAGAAAACTGAGGCAGCCGCATATTTTGTAAATGACCAAAACCGTTTAAAACCTTAGACAATAAAGCAAATGGGTATTATGTGTATTATTATAATATATGTATAATTCTGATAGTTTCATGTGTATTTTTTTCCATGATTTAAGAGAATTATTCATAGAAAAATAGATTGTAACACTCTCAAGAGTTTCGCTGTGCACTCCTTCATTCATTACTTGTCCCACTCACAGTCCTACTACTGTTGTTAAAGAAAAAATATTCATGATATTGTTAAGGCGGCAAGGAAGACTTTATTGAAGGAGTATCTTTTGGAGCAAGTGTGGGGACCCCCGCAGTGAGGTCTTTCACTGGGAGAAAGATTAAGTTCAAGTCTGAATTCAAAGAAAAATAGAAATTTATAGCAAAGGAGCAGGTTAGGAATCAAAGGATAGAAAATTAAAGAGAAAAACATTGGTGATAAAGAGAGATACGGGCTAAACCAACCTGACAGGATTCTTGCTAAGGGCAGGCAGGATGATCAGAAGTCACCTGCCAAATGATGGAGGACGGAGTGATTAGATATTCATGGTGATTGGATTCTGAGGGTGGGGAGATTCTGGTTAAAATAATTTATCAACATTCCTTTTAGCATGGTGAAAATTGCATGCAGTTTAACATCTCCAGTTGAGATGACAGCAGTGCTTAACATCTTAACCTTTATGAAATGTATAGTTCAGTCAGTACCGAGAAGTACATTCGTGTCGTGCAACCAGTCTGCCCATCCCTCGCCAGAACTTTTTCATCATCTCAGACTAAAGCTCTGCACCTGTCAAACAATCACTCCTGTTGCTTAATAGAAGTCTTAGCAAAATTGAACATTGCACAGAAGGACACAAAAACCCAAAGTCAGAGCCCAGTTGAGAATAATTTAGGAGAGCTCCAACAGCATTTATAAAAGGTAAAATCTTTGTCTCCCCTCTTTTAAATAAACGGGAAAATTGTATGACTTTCTCAAGTTTTATTGCTGCTTACTCGTCTCCCTCCTCCCCTTTGCTCTTCTCTCCTCTTCTCTTGCGCGTGAGCCATTGCTGTGGAGGAGAGAGAGCAGAGGTCAGTCTGACCTCACTCAAGGGAAGCAAAGGGCAGGAGGAGCGACATGTAAATAGTGGTCTATGATAAATCGCACATGAACTTTATGGCCACCTGCGTACCTGTGTATGTGTGTTTATATGTATCTCTGTGTGTGTGTGTGTGTATGTGTGTGTGTGTGTATTTCTTTTTTCGAGCCAGAGTCTCACTCTGTGGTCCAGGCTACAGTGCCATGGCATCATAGTATCATGCTTCATACTCCTGGGCTCAAGTGATCCTCCTGCCTCAGCCTCCAGAGTAGCTGCGACTACAGGTGCTCCCCACGATGCCCAGCTAGTTTTTCTATATTTAGTAGAGCTGGGGTCTCACTCTTGCTCAGGTTGGTCTGGACCACCTGAACTCAAGGGATCCACTGCCTTAGTCTCCCCAAGTGTTAGGATTACAGGCATGAGCCACCGCCCCAAGGGAGGGAAGATTTTAAGCACTAGAATGAGAGATAAAGATAACCCTCTGTGTTTGCTAATTGGCTTCTCCCAACAGAAATGTCATCTTTTTTCCTTGTGACCCCAGGTAGTTTTACAGCTTAGAGCCAGGCCCCATCTAAGTTAGCCTCCTACCCTCTACAGAGGCTAGGATAGAGCACAGACTGTTTCTGGTGACTACATTTCACAGGGAAACTCCAAGACCATTAAGAAAAGACACCCTGGGGTTGCAAAGCTCGCCAGAGGCTTGTGGCGGGCGCCTGTGGTCCCAGCTATGGGATGCTGAGATAGGAGACTCGCTTGAGCCCAACCTTTAGGAGTTGGTGTTTGCTGTGACCAGTGAAGCAATGGCACTCTACCCCGGGGGTTTGCTTGAGGATCTGCCTAAAAAAAAAAAAAAAAAAAAAAATATATATATATATATATATATAGGTTTGTGCTCTCATGGAGTCAGTTCCTACAGATAAAAGATAAACTGAGGGCAGTGCCTGTGGCACAAAGGAGTAGAGCGCTGGCCGCATATGCCAGAGGTGGTGGGATCAAACCTGGCCCCAGCCAAAAACTGCAAAAAAAATAAAATAAAAAGATAAACTGAGAGTCTGGGCAAACGAATTATCAGTGGCTGTCAACTCTAGTCAGACACCAAAGCCTCCACCACCTCCAGTGTGGGCAGCAGCCTTCCCAGTGCAGACGTAGCCGTGGGAATGCAGGCAATGAGTCAAAAAACTGAAATCAGAGGTGTCTGCCTACAGGAGACACCCTCAAGTCATGCCTCTCGGTCACAGGCAAGGGGACAGGACTAAGGTACCAAGCATGCCGATCTCCAAGGTGAGGGAGGCTGGCCCCTGAGCACTGACCCTGTGAATAACACAGGAGAAAAGGAAGGAGAGAGACAGGAACAGGAAAGACCAACACAGCAGCCAGGTCCCCACTTAAATACTGTGGGCATTGCTTGCGCCTCCAAGACGTAGAGCAGCACACTACAGAACTGCTCAGGACTGGCCAACCAGGACTGGGTGGGCGGCAGGGAAGACCT
>CAUYTI010134112.1:0-12482 GCA_963575145.1 Galago senegalensis | reverse complement strand
CAGGCGCCCGCCACAACGCCCGGCTATTTTTTGGTTGCAGCCATCATTGTTGTTTGGCGGGTCCGGGCTGGGGATTCGAACCCGCCACCTTAGGTGTATGTGGCTGGTGCCTTAGCCGGTTGAGCTATAGGCGCCGAGCCTAACAAACTATTCTTACAAGCCATGGGTCCTGGCTAGCAATGTTGTGTCTGTTTAGTCATCTTAGGCCTAACCAGGCCATTTTAGGTCACAAATCTGTCTTCCCAGACATCAGTTTGTAACTCATACTAACTGTATTATAAAAACTTATGATCAATAATAATTTTAAAATTTGGTTTTGTTGGCTCAGCGCCTGTGGCTCAAGTGGGTAAGGTGCCAGCCACATGCACCTAAGGTGGCGGGTTCAAATCCAGCCCAGGCCCACCAAAACAACAATGATGGCTGCAACCAAAAAATAGCCAGGTGTTGTGGCGGGCGCCTGTGGTCCCAGCTACTTGGGAGGCAGAGGCAGGAGACTCGCTTGAGTCCAGGAGTTGGAGATTGCTGTGAGCTGTGATGCAACAGCACTCTACCCAAGGGGACAGCTTGAGGCTCTGTCTCAAAAAAAAAAAAAAAATTTTGGTTTTGTTTAGAGACTACAGCTTTCAAACCCAATGGTTTATGTATTTAATTGATGACTACTGTGATTCAAATGCCTAAGGATTTGAAAATAATTGCTTTTATTTAATTGTACAATCACAAATAATTTTAAGAACAATTCATTTGCTGAATGAAAATTACAATTTTCTGATAGCACCAGTTAAATTTATAAGACAGTCAGTCAACAATGATGATTTATTTTTAAAATAAACATCTAATATGCTATTTTTTTCTTATAGTAATTAGATGGCAGGGCCAGCTGCCTATGAAGGACACTCTCTGAAGTGAGATGGAGTATTAAATAAACAATAAAACCTTATAAAAATAATGTAAGTAAAGACACAAGCAAAGGAAGGAGAAATAAGGAAAAAAAAAATAGAATCCACTTAGTGCCAGTTCATCACAAAGCAACCAGTCATAAGTCAAAACATACTTCTTGAAGCTCAAACAAAGCAAAGATGAGCAGTAAGCTTCTTGGTTGACTCCCTCCAATGGAACATATGTTCCACAAGGCCAAAGACTTTGTCTTTATCTCCAGACCTCAGAACTATGCCTTGCTTATGGGAGGTGATAGATAAGTAATAGGTAAATGAAGGAATGAATAAACGAATGAATGGAGCTAGAAAGACTAGTCAGGAAAACACTTCAGAGAAATCTGAAGGCCAGGAAAGGATTTCTAATGCAGTTTTAGAGCAGCCTAAAGAAGTGATTGCCCAGAAGCGATCACTCTTCTCATTGAGTCACACAAATCACCTTGTGCTTTCCCAACCAATAAAACAGTGAGAGAGAGAGCGAAATGGAGAATTTTGTAAGAACAATACAATAATCAGGAGTGTCCAACAATGAAAGGAAGAATCTTTGCGGTATTATATTAAAGTTCCCAAGCAACCCTTCAGCAGGGACGATGCAGCAACAAACTACTCTCCCATAATTTTCCCCTCTGCCTATTCCTTAGAACTCAGCTCAAATGTCACTACCTCTGTGAAGGCTTCCTAGAATCCCGCAAACAGAATTAGTCACTCCTAATTATAACCCTCAGAGAAATCTGCTGAAACATTTATTCCAATTTACTAAAAGTATTTGTTAGCATTAATTTTCACTTCTAGACTAGAAAGGCACTATATCTCCTCATTTACTACATATCCCCAGCCAAGAATAAGGCAGCTTCAATAAAACAGACAGCAACACACATTTTTATGGAATGATATAGAGTCTAAATACACTTCTAAAAATCACATTAAAAAGTCACTAAAGTAAAATGACTTTCAAATGCCTAACCAATGGCCATTCTTCCCTTCATCCTTGCCAAATAAACCCTAATTTTGTTCAGGAAAGTAATTAGACACCTAAACATTTGTTTTTCCAGACTCCCTTAAAGTTAGGTGTGCCAATGTGACATAATTCTAGCAGTAAGGTTGGAAGAATTCTGAGAAAATGGCTGCTTTAATTATAAAATAGGAAGAGTGTTGGTTCTGCCTTTCACCCCTCTCTTCCTCAAACATTCTTTCTGGAGCTACAATAGCTATTTTATAACCATAAAATCATAAGCACAAGAGTTGAAAGCACACACTCTAAAGCTGGCAGAGTGAAAAAACAGAAAGAGCCCAGGTCCCAAATGGTATTGTTGGCATCTGAAGCCAAGCCAACAACAACCACCTCCCTCCTTCTCATTAAGTGAAGAAAATTAATTACTACATTTTAAGTCACTGGGAGGTTTTTTACTACTTAGCACTGAAAATATTTCTAAATGATACAAATAAGAAGCATACTAGTGAATCAATACAAAGATGCTTCTTACCAGTTTGAATCATCAATTCCTTGTAAGCCACTGGTCCCTTATCATAAGTAATTTATTAGCACAAGATTGAAAATTATCTGAGCAAATTAAGATAATACAGAGTAGAAATGAAAGGAAGACTGAAAGTATGCATCACAATTTTATGTTCCCTAAAAGCCAGGCAATCACTCTCCCCAGTAAGCCCTCTTTAAAAAAAAAAAACACAGTAATACTATAAGCCATCTACTTGGAAAATGACTTTGCTTACAAATATAAAATACATACAGACAGACATGCACACATATGCACACACCCCTTAGGATAATGGTAATAATCAATGGGATACAGTTAATAAAGTAGAAGAAAATTAAAGAATAGTACCAACAGCCCTTGATAAAGACAGCTATTGCAATTCATGACCAAATTTTGCTCTGAGTCTCCCAGAAACCAAAACAAAAATCAAAAGGAGAAGGGTGAGACTCAAACTAGTTTACACCCACTGTCTCATGAAGGAAGCATTTCAGTTTCGGTAAAAAAAAAAAAAAAAACACACAACGATTATTTGTAAAAACAGGGTTGGAAAACTTTTTCAGCCAAAGTCCAGATAGCAAGTATTTTAGGTTTGCAGGCTATTTCATCTGTCTCAACAGCTCAACTCTTCCTTTTTTTTTTTTTTTTTTTTGAGACAGAGTCTCACTATGTTGCCCTGGGTAGAGTACCATGGTGTCACAGATCACCGCAACCTCCAACTCTTGGGCTTAGTGATTCTCTTGCTTCAGCCTCCTAAGTAGCTGAGACTACAGGCGCCTGCCATGATGCCCAGCTATGTTTTTTTTTTTTTTTTGGTTGTAGTTGTCATTGTTGTTTTGGCAGGCCTGGGCTGGGTTCGAGCCTACGAGCTCCGTGTATGTGGCTGGTGTCCTACCTGCTGAGCTACAGGCCCCAAGCCTCTCAATTCTCCCTTTGTAACACAAAAGCAGCCACAGACAATATGTAAACAAATGTGTGCAGCTATGTTCTAACAACATCTTGTTTACAAGACAGGCAATGGGCCATATTTGTCCCACTGGCTATAGTTTGATGACCCTTGAGTCAAAGGACTCAATGAATATGAGTGCCAGGCCCCAGCTGATTTAGAATATCAGTTCACTGGAAGAATGCTGGGTATCTCACAGAAGTCTGGAGAAGGCTAAAGAAACAAGGCTTAAGGCTTAACTTCCAGAACAAGCACAAAGATATACTGAAGAATTAGTTTAGGGCGGCGCCTGTGGCTCAAAGAAGTAGGGTGCCAACTCCATGTATCAGACAGGTTCAAGCCCAGCCCTGGCCAAAAACTGCAAAAAAAAGAATTAGTTTAGACCAATGAGGAAACCATGACAGCTACTTTTGATCACTAGATGCTAGAACGGGTTCCCCATTACTTTCTCTCTCATGTCTTTAAGCCTTAAATCTAAGTATGGTGTGGGCTCATCAGATTGTTGAAATTAAGGTCACTAGAAGCAGGAAAGCTCAGAAAGCAATTATCTGAGGATCGCAACCTTGCCCCAACAAGATTTATAAAGCAGGGAACATAAAATGTTATCCATTTAGTTATTAGTTATCACCCATTGATACCTTTTCTTCCCATATATAGTTTTTTCCTAATGCTCCATCCTAACATATTGTAACTAACTCTAACAAACCAACAATGTTCTCACTATGTCCCCCAAAAGAGGATCACAGAAAATATTGATCAATTACTATATCCCAGCATTAAATTCTAAGGAATTTATCTTTCATTTGTTGAATTCCTTAAATACCAGTTAAATACCTCTAAATCTCAGGGCCTTTGTTCGGCTGTTACCTTTGCTCAGAATCCCTCATTTCTCATTATCCTCCTTTGTTTCCTTGAAAAGAAAGTCTGCAGGTGCCATCTCCTCTTCCTGGCCATCTCTGATGCAGTCCTCACCTAAAGACTTGAGTCGGCTCTCCACCTTGAAGAAAACTCTTAATGGCTTATCTATCACTAGTGTCTTGTGTCTCCACCCAGATGATAAGCCCCTTTGTTTAGGAAATGTTTCATTCATTTCTGTTCCCTCAGTATCTCATGGAAAGTTTCCAGCACATGGAACATTCTCAATAATTATATCTACTGAACCAAACAAATCTAAAAAGTTAAAACGTTATATATCTTTTACCCAATTTCTCTTTGTCTTGCCCTGATTCATTTTATACCCCAGTATGCATACTTGTTTCCAAGGCTATTTAAAATTTTAAATATCTCTCCTAAATATTTTAAAATGCTACAACAGGAAGAGCAGCTTTTTAAAAAAAAATGGTAAGTTCTTTATAAACTCAAAAGCAGTTTAGAGGTCCACTGTGTCATCAGGGCAGAAATTTTAACAGGTGCATACCAATGGGGGTCAGGGAGTGCCCCCAACAATGTTTTGTTCCATATATTCTGTTATCCTGCATAAGTAAATATACAAAAAATTGAGAGGAAGGAAGAGAAGCACTTAAAGGATAGGAGAGGTTGTGGGAGTGGGTATGAGGTTGGCAGTTGGTAGGCCCCCTCCCTCCTGTCTCAGTGGATCATGCCCAGGGCAGCAGCAGCTAGGAGGTGGGGGTGGGGTGACTGAGTGGTGCTGGCAGTGGAGATGATCCTGTTTCAAATTACACTACAACACAGGGATCACAACAAACACAGCCACCACAGAAACACTAATGGCATTACTTCCCCTATCAGTTTAGCAGCCCCCAAGGACTACATACTGACATGGAAACTAATTGAAACTCTGAAGCAGCCCTTTGGGATTTGGGAAAAGGAAGAAGAACTGCAGGGCAAGATTTTGATTTGCGGAAAATTAAGTAGCCTATAAGTGGACACAAGAAATCAGTGAAAGCAAGAATCTTCCACAATCTATAATCAAAAATGTTGGAAGGAAAATGTTTACCTTTGGATTCTGCAGATTAAGCATACATACAAGAGATGCTGATATTGATGCACTGTGTGTTGCACCAAAACACGTTGATGGAAGTGACTTTTTCATCTCATTCTATGATAGGTTGAAATTACAGGAAAAAGATTTAAGAGCTGATGAAGAGACATGTATGCCAGCTATCAAACTGTTTTAATGAGGTAGAGATTGATATTTTCTTTGCAAGATTAGCACTGCAGACCATTGTGCTGCAGAAGATTTGGATCTACAAAATGACAGTGTGCTTAAAAATTTAGATATAAGATGCATAAGAAGTCTTAATGGTTACAGGGTAACCAAAGAATTTTACATCTAGTAACAAACTAGATAGCTCTCAAGTTATTTCTGAGAGCTGTCAAACTATGGTCAAACACCACATCTATTCCAATACATTAGATTTCCTTGGTGATGTTTCCTGGTCTATGGTAGTAGCAAGAACTTCACAGTTTTATCTGTGAGTAACATCAACTCTTGCACATAAATTTTCTGGGTATTTCTAAATGGTATGTGTTTAGACTAAAATAAAATTGACTATAGGCATTGACAAAAGAACAATTATACATAAAAAAACCCTTTTTTAATAGACATACATATCGAATTGTAAAGACGCTTAGATTAAAAACACTTTACATACCATTTTTTTAAATGAGATCCCAATCTTGCTACTGAAATCTTTCTTCTCACTTTAATTAAGCCTAGACTCCAAATATCATGTTCTACTAGGTCAACCAAGGTTTCTAGAAAAGAAGCACCTTCTATAAGATATGACAATTATAAAGAGCTGCATTTATGTAGCAATTAACAAAGCAAATTCATAGGCATTATTCAATTTAATTCTTAACATACAATTCTTTAAATTTCTCCTTATAAGCAAAGCCCAGCCCCAAAGCCATCTCTGTGATACCCTCCTGGATCTTCCCACTACAAGCACCACTACTTCCCACCACACACGTCCATTTCTTGTAACACTTCTCACTTAAATGGATTAGCTATTCTCCTTAGTGAAGTACAAGCAGCTTGAGGGAAGGGACAGGCTTCACCCAGTACAAAGTATAATAAATGCTTGATAAGTGCTCACCAAAGTTAGTTAAGAAGAATAGTTAGTATCTTCATTTAAAAAAGTAGAAACTAAAAAAAATAATAATTAAAAAGTAGAAACTGATATGATTTTTCTAAATTATCCTAGCTAAGACTACAATCAGGATATTCTTGACTTTTAATTGAGGGTCCTTTTTATCCCCTGCCCTCAGTGTGCAAAAGAAGCAGTCTCAGACTAGGAGTCCTCAGACAAGCCACTCTCTGAGCATCAACTTCCCCCCTTGTCAAATGGGAATGATCACACTATCTTTTCTTTCTCTGAGCACAATTCTCTTTCTCTGTGAAGATTACATAAGATAATAGAAGAAAAGGTGGCTTGAGAAGCCTTAAAACACAGTATACACTAGACCAGGGACAATACTTAGGTTGATGATTGTCGACAAAGTCAAAACCAGAGTCTACCACAGAAGAATCATCATTTATCCTACCAACAACCCTAAAAGAAATTTGCTTTATTGCCCTCATTTTATACATGAGGAAAGTGGGCCAATCTTTAACACTTGCCAAAGGTTGCAAACCTAGTTAACATCAAAGCTGGAATTAGCATTCAGGTCCATCACGTCCTACAGGGTTTTGCATGCTGCTTTCCACTCAAATATAGAAGTCTTTATTCCTCTTTAACTTCAATTACCCTAAGCAGAATGGAGCTAATCTTGAGTTGGAAACATTCTATTGTCTCTCCAGTCAAATCAAACTAAGTTACTTAACTATAGTTAAGTACACCTTGATTCAAACCCTATGGAGGCAAAAATTGAATATGTATATTGTTCTGATCTCAATTGTGAAAATTTTTTTTTATTTTTTATTTTATTTTATTTTATTTTATTTTATTTTGAGACAGAGCCTCAAGCTGTCCCCCTGGGTAGAGTGCCATGGCATTACAGCTCACAGCAACCTCCAACTCCTGGGCTCAAGGGAGTCTCTTGCCTCTGCCTCCCAAGTGGCTGGGACCACAGGCGCCCGCCACAACACCCGGCTATTTTTTGGTTGCAGCCGTCATTGTTGTTTGGCGGGTCCAGGCTGGGGATTCGAACTCGCCACCTTAGGTGTACGTGGCTGGCGCCTTAGCCGGTTGAGCTATAGGTGCGGAGCCAATTGTGAAATTATTTTAACTAGACTGAAAACTTGATTGGAAAAGCAAAGTGAACAATTCCTTTTTTTGAACACTCATTGCTATGATTATGATCCACAAAAGAGCCTAGGCTTTGAAATCAGACAGTTCAAACCTAGGGTAGAAAAGAAAGCCTGAACAAAGGCCTGGAGAAATGAAGGCACAAGGGAGTTAAAGATGGTGCTAGGGCTAAAGCAAGTAGGGTTGGTAGAGGGACCTGAAAAAAATAACAGTTCTCTAACTTTCTCTTCCTCCCATCCACCCCCACATCCTGCAAGGAACCTAGCTTGTGATGCTTCCTACACTGCCCATAACACAGACTGATAAATCACTGAGAAAGTAAAAACTTTCCTTTGGGGACACTTCACCCTAAATGCCTCTGCAGAGACAGACTGAATGGCAGACAGGTTGTCAGAAAACACGTGTTGTCATAATGCAGACTTCAGAGAATTTGGGGCAGGCTTTTTTAGTAGGGTGATGATGTAGCTGCTATCATTTGCAGCTTTAAATACACATATGCCTATAGTCAAGAATTATTTTACTGGGGATGAGAGTGTAGAGAATTTTTTTAAAGAACATATTGCAATTTACAAAATAGAAGAATAGTGTTAATGTATAATTTTCTCAGAAAGAGCTTTGGCACAGGGCAGGCATCTAGACCCAGGGATGCCAGGGTCCAAACTGTTTCCTGTAGTCAGAACCTCTTAGCCCTCAGTGAGACCTATGAATGGCAGTGACTTCACCATCCAGAATTCCCTTGACAAGTTCCAAGAGCCTCCCCTGAGTGTCTTTTAGATGCAATTCTCTGTATCAAGTACATTCAAGAGATGACCAATAAATCACAGGCAACAGACATAAAGAATTAACCATGAGCCCAGGTACAGCAGCAGCTCATTCCTATAATCCCAACAGGCCAAGGGAGGAATATCACTTCAGGCTAGGAGTCCAAGATCACCCTGGGTAACACGGGGAGAACCCATCTCTACCAAAAAAAAAAAAAAAAAATTTTTTTAATAAGCTAAATGTGGTAGCATGTACCTGTAGGCCTAGCTACTCAGGAGGTTGAGGCAGAAGGATCATTGGAGCCCAGGAGTTCAAGGCTGTAGGTAACTTTTATCATACCTGCACTCTAGCCTGAAAGACAGAGTAAGATCCTGTCTCTTAAAAAAGAAAAAAAAAAAGAATAATCATAAATCAGGAGTAATGGTTCAGCGCCTATGGCTCAAGTGGCTAAGGTGCCAGCCACATACGCCTAAGGTGGCGGGTTTGAATCCAGCCTGGGCCCGCCAAACAACAATGATGGCTGCAACCAAAAAATAGCCAGGCGTTGTGGCGGGCGCCTGTGGTCCCAGCTACTTGGAAGGCAGAGGCAGGAAACTCACTTAAGCCCAGGAGTTGGAGGTTGCTGTGAGCTGTGATGCCACAGCACTCTACCCAGGATAGCTTGAGGCTCTGTCTCAAAAAATAAAAATAAATCAGGAATAATGAAGTAAATGTTCCATCAGAAATAAGGGGGGGAAAAAGAGTCTATGGCATACTATCCGGATGTAACTGATCTTTCCTGATATCAGAAGCTAAACAGGGTTGGGCCTCATCAGTACTTGGAGGGGAGAAGTAGGAATAAAAGGGATCAATTACGACTATGTAGGTCAGAGAGGCTTCACCAAGCAATTCCCACTTCTTATGTACACCTCCTCACTGTACTCGGGCTCTGACATCCATACACCAGACATCTGAAGTAAGACTCCAGGGCGTTTGTCATATAGTAAAGGAAGCAGTTGGCTAAGCAAGACAGAGGAGAGGGCAAAAGCAAAAAACTAGAGAAGTAAATGTACTAGGTATATCTAAGGAGTAGCCAGTGGCCAAAGTTGGAGTGCAGACTATACAGAGGAACCGATAAGAAAATGAGCCCAGAAAGGTATATTTGGTTCAATCCTAGAGATCCCTGAATGGTTGTCTAAGTTCTTCTATAAGCAAAAGGCAACTATTACAAAGGTTTTAACCAAAGCAGTGGTATAATTTGACTCGCTGTATTCCTGGGTAGAGTGTCCTGGCATTATAGCTCACAGCAACCTTAAACTCTTGGGTTCAAGCAATTCTCTTTCCTCAGCCTACTGAACAGCTGGGACTACAGGCGCCTACCCCAACACCCAGCCAGTTTGTTGATTTTTAGTAGAGACAGGGTCTCACTTTTTCTAGGATGGTCTCGAAATTCTGAGCTCAAGTAATCCATCTACCTCAGCCTCTCTGTAATCATGCTAGGATTACAGGTATGAGCCACGATGCCCAACCTTGACTTACATTTTAGAAAGAGCACTCTAGCTAAAGGGTGAAAGGTAAGAGAAGACTGGCAGCAGAAAAATCAGTTAGGAAGGTTTTGTGTTACAAGTCTAGTTAAAAACAATGAGGGCAGCTCAACATTGTACTCAGAACCTAAACAGAGTAAGCCCACAAGGAGAGGGGGAGGGAGAGACAGTGTAAGTAAGAGAATTAGAGCCCAAGCAGGGTGAAAAGGATATTCACATATGGGACAGGAAGGTGGACTGGTGTGGGATGCATCAGAGTCCTAGGACAGCAAGGAGGGCATCCATACTGAGGGAGAGCATGGCCTGGTGCAGTGTATCAGAAACCACGCATTGCCAAGAAAGGGTTGTCATGGTAGAGCAGCCTCGTATAAGGTGATGAAACCCAAGAAAAATGAGGAGGGCACCCATGTAGCGGGGAAAGCCTGTCATGGGGGTGCCAGAATCTCATTTCCTCACTTTGTCCACTGAGAGGAACTGGAAGCAGTAATAGCCCAATAGCAACAGCATAACTATTAGCCAAATTAATATTATTTAATACTAAAAGAAACCAGGGATCCTTAGTGAAATGGTTTAATCCACGGCTGGCACAGAGAAAATTTAAGGTGAGTCTAGAGCATTTTGTTGGGCCAGTAAGCAAGGAAGTGTTCAAACAATGATAGCACTATGTCAGAAGAAGTCAACTTGAATGGGACTCCTAATTGCCAAATCAGAGAGAACTTGAGCATCAAAACAAACAATTCTAGCAACAGATTATTCCCCAATACATAAAATGACTCCATACAAATATATAAATAAGTAAATATGTTGAAAGTTTGGCAAGGAAACTATCTACATAGTGCCATACTACAGCCCTATACAAAACTTGTTAGTTACAAAGGAGAAAATATTAACATCACATGGACACGCCTCGCTAGCATCATCTTAAGCAAGACACTAAAGCAAACATCAACAGTAATGGGACAAATTGAAAACATCACCATCTCAAAGGTTACAGTGAAAAGCACACAGCACCAATTTCATGATATTTCCCTACCAAAGATGCATAACCTGCAACTGGTGATGACATTCTATAAAATACCTGAGACATCAGCTATTCTACAAAGTCTATAATCTTCAAAAGTGCCAAGATTCTCAAAGCCAAGAAGAGACTGAAGAAATTTTTTTTAAAAGTCATCTAAATACAACATGTGATTCTGAACTCCATATTCTTTTGCTATAAAGGCAATGGGACAATTGGCAAAATTTGAATGTGTCTGAGGATCAGATGATAATAATTTATCAATGTTAATTTCCTGATTTTAATGGTTGCATTGTACTTACACAAGAACATTCTTATTATATAGGAAATACTTTGGGACTAATAGAACATCATGTCAGTAACTCATTCTCAAATGATTCAGAAAAGTTAAGTTTGTGATCATTTTTATAACATATTGCAATGAAAAAGAAAACAGACGACAAGGATCTAGAATCCAGAAGTAGCATGAGGAGTGGAAAAGAAAGACATTTTTCTAGAGACACACAGAGAAGTTTAAAGGTAAGGCTGAGACTAGACTCTAAGCCTCCTGCTATACAGAGCTTATGTGATGCCAAGAAAAACACTATTCCTTATAAGAATTAGAAGCTCATGCATCTGGTAATGATTAAATGTTGGGAGTTATGGAGGAATAAGGTAAAAAAGACAAGTCTTTAACTGAGTCAGGCTGAGGTTTAAAGTATATCAGGTTTTTTGGTAAGGAATAACATGTTGAGAGACTTCCCCATTTGATGAGAACAAAGCTTAATGATCTCAAATGTTCCTTCAACGCTGAGATAACGACCTGGTTATTTTAAGAATCCTTGTTCCCATTTTGGCCCCAGTTCTATGAGCGTCTGAATAAGCAGTGACTAAATTAGTCTCAGACCTACTGTCTCCTCCAAAGTTCAAAACTGTTTAGACTGTGGGGATAAGCTGCGACTGTCAACAAAAGTAAATTTTATCCTTTCTTAAAATGAACCAGTGTCACCCACACTACCAAGACCTTTTCAAAACAAGGGGAGAGGTACAGAAAAAAGAACTCTTTACCAAAAGGCAGCAAAATATAATAAAGAGAATACAGACTCTGGAGTCAGATCCACTCTTGATCACTGACTGCCCTTTAGGCTGGTGATTTAACCTCTGTCAAATGGAGATAAGTAATTGCTGTGAAGTATTGGAAAAATAATGTCTAAAACACCTATCAAAACTGCCAAGACTGCCAGGCACAGTAGCTCATGCCTGTAATCCTAGCCAAGGCAGGTGGATTGCCTGAGCTCACAGATTTGAGACCAGCCTGAGCAAGTGCAAGGCCCGTCTATAAAAATAGCTGGGCGTTGTGGCAGACACCTGTAGTCTTGGGTACTCAGGAGGCTGACAAAAGTTTGAGGTTGCTATAAGCTTTGATGCCACAGCACACTACCAAGGGCAACAAAGTGAGACTGTTTTCTTTTTCTTTTTTTTTTTTTTTTTTTGAGACGGAGCCTCAAGCTATCCCTCTGGGTAGAGTGCCATGGCATCACGCTCACAGCAACCTCCAACTCCTGGGCTCAAGCGAGTCTCCTGCCTCAGCCTCCCAAGTAGCTGGGACTACAGGTGC
>CAUYTI010134111.1:0-34596 GCA_963575145.1 Galago senegalensis | reverse complement strand
CCAGCCAGGACCCGCCAAACAACAATGGCTGCAACCAAAAAATAGCCGGGCATTGTGGCGGGCGCCTGTGGTCCCAGCTACTTGGGAGGCCGAGGCAGGAGACTCGCTTGAGCCCAGGATTTGGAGGTTGCTGTGAGCAGTTAAGCCATAGCACTCTACCCAGGGGGACAGCTTGAGGCTCTGTCTCAAAAAAAAAAAAAAGGGATAAAATATAATTAGCCCTAATCCAAATTATGTATTTTATAACACCCTGTAATTCTAAAGCATCCTTTTGTGTACACATTTTTGTATGGTATTTTAAGATTATCACTTAAAATTTCTATAATCTTCAGTTTGTATACCGTTTTCTCAAGAAGTCCGTTAGCATCACATACATAGTAATCTTAGAAATGTTATGTAATCATACATCAAAGCATAAACGTTGAGTTGGACAGTCGCTTTCCAACTAAGATAATTGCATGAACTCAGTTAAAGCTGATTATTATTCATCAGTGGCTTTGTTTTTAACCTATAAATAATTCCTTTAAAAATACCTGTTTTTTACAGGATTTCAAAATACATAAAGATAACTTTTCTTGGAAAATGTGTCATGAAGCCATTTTTCATTATTTGTGCTAGGTGTTCTATATATTCCTCTTTTATCTTTTTTTTTAAATGTCTTCCATCTGTATCATCCTCATTCTCCTGCCCAGATTAATGTTGAAAACATAATCAAATTTCCTGGAGTGTGTCCTTGTTAAATGGTCAAGAGTAAATGTTCACATCTCATAATATTGGGATCAACCTGGCACTATCTATTTCCAAGTAATATGTCACCAGTTGTTACCACTCTCATTGCTGACAGTGGGATAGGTGATTGGGGAAAACTCAGTTTTAACTAGAAGGGAGTGATCCATCTTTTCTACCCTCTTGAAATAGTCTCTTTAATTTTTACAGAAAGTATATTTTTCAGTAAATACTTACAGTCCTTATTAACAGAAAAATCATTATGTAATGTGTCATCTTAACTGTGTGTGGGAAAAACTGTGTTACTTTGCTGTATAAGAAATGTCATCTGATGGTTGCGGTTCCCTTATATTTGTAATGTAATTGTATGTAGTTTTATTCTTTTTTTTTCAACACTGAGTCTCACTCTGTCACCCCAGGTAGGGTAGAATGGCGTCTTCATAACTCCCTGCAACCTCAAACTTCTGGGCCCAAGCGATCCTCCTGCCTTTATCCTTCTACTAGAGTAAGAACTGAGAAATGTTTGTTGTGCATTTTAATTCGCCTGATAATCAGCCACCAGTGATAGGTCAGCTTCTCAGTTTCTAAAGTTTAAAAAAATTACAAAATAAGTTTACTAGTAGTATCTATTGAGTCCTCATATACTAAAGAAAAACTTACCCAGGATTCCAGGTTATTGTGCATTTGTGCTCCAATCTCCTTTTTTACCTTATGTCAGACTTTTCTCACAGACATACAGCTGTGGAGTAGTTGGCAGATTTCAGAGTTCCTCAAGTTTCCCTTTTCCTTTTTATGCCTATGAATTGAATAGCGTGGCAGGGGTGTCTAACCTTTTTTTTTCTGTTACACATTGGAAAAAGAGTTGTCTTGGGCCACACATTAAATACATAAACACTAATGCCAGCTGATGATGCCAGCTATAAAAGGTCTGTGCAGAATTTTTGTAATAGCTAACACCACAAATAAATAAAACCATCCTCACATAATGTGCAGGTGGCCCGTGGGCCACAGGTTGGTCATCCCTGGCAGAATAACTCACATAATGTAGTGGAGTCAAGTAAAACCAGGTTAAATAATTTTTTATCAGTCCAAAGTTGGTAACACACACATACTATTTCAAAATAAGATAAAGCTAACACTACCAAAAAGAAGATAAATGCCTTTCCTCATTGGGGAGTGAAGTTAGATGGTCGTTTCAGAAGTTAGCAGAGCAGTGCTTAGAACCCTTGTAACATGTACTGCATTGTACCTGTGACTTTTAGGAACTGAGGCCTTTTCTGAAAATCCTAGAGTGCAGACTTGGCCTTAAAACCTAATGTCTCAACTTACAGTGCTGTACTCTCCTAATGTAAGGTCTTGTTATTTGTTAGCATCCTTTTCAAAACCTTTGAAAGAGTTACTGGTCACCAGCTGAAATGCTCTAATTAATGTATCAATAGTGTTTCTCTTTGAAAACAAAATGGACTGATGGGGTGGAAGCTTGTCCCGCATGACACCTATCTAATAAACAAGTAGATTTATTCAGTTTTAGTTATTAGGTATGGATGTCATGTGCATTATTTATCCTTTAGGTTTTCACCTTTACAATGTGCAAATCTATCACACAAGTGAATTTGCTAGCAGAAAATATTTAAAACCACATTGGACTCTGAAATACCCACTCCCCAAACTGCTGGGTAACTGGACTGTAATAATCTTTATTAGGTAGTGTTCCCTTTTCTTCTTGGTTTTGAAATATCGAGTTATATAGTCAGATGTTAGTAAATGGTCTTTTAAAATTAAAACTTTGAATTCTAAGGGAAACTGAACCTCTTCTATATTTTTGTTACTAATAATGCTTTTGTAAATTTAAATGGAAAACCACTCATATGTATTGATAGTGGTTATGGTTTCAAGAGTAATTTAAAAACACTTGATAAAAATTTCATGGAACATGAATTCTAATAATCAAAAAATAAATGCATTTTAAAGCTGGACTTTTGTATGATGTGATTGGTATCACCAGTGTGGAACTAAATAGTAAAAGGTATAAAATGTGACTGTTCTAGAAATTTTTTTTTTTGTTTAGGGGATTTCCAAATGTCAGCACCTGGCACCTTGAAGGAGCATTATTACCTTGATTTTATAGCTTAGGAGGCCAGGGACTTAGATTAAATCTCATGTCTTCGGGGCCTCTGCTGGTAAGTGGTGGGGTTGGGAGCTCCTGCCAGGTCTTCCTGCACTGGCACTTACCCCAGCGGTTTTGTGCCTCTGAGCGTATTCTGTATTTTGTCCCGGGGCTTACAGGTTGTAGCATCTTCAGACAACTGAGGTGTGATGATTACAGTAGGAGATGTATTTATAATACTCCACTAAATCTGTTTTCCAACCTTTCTGACACCCTTTATCAAACTTGTGCACAAACCGTGCCCACCTTAACATGTTCTAGGCATCCCTGGAAGACTGTACTTTGTTAAAGCTGGAATAGTTAGTGAAATCAACCCTAGTGGTTTGGAGTGTATCTGCAATACTATACTTAGTAGTCTGAGGCAATTAAAAGCTGGTACGATCTAGTTCAAGTTGTTTACTCTTAGTTCATGACTGAAAATTTAAGAATGTAGTCATGTCCCTCAGCAGAATGTCCATTTTCATTCTGCCTGCTTGTTACACGAGTAGACATACAAAAATAAGAGAATGGCTAAGCTCGAGCTCACTGTGTCCTTGTTTCCTTTTCTTTTCCAAATAGCAATAAATGACGTATCTTCCAACGTATCAGCCTTTATCACATCATCAGTCATTTGAAAGGAACAGAAAATACATGGATGTTTCCCTTATTAAAAATCATTGCATGTTTTTTATTTTACCAAATCCTTACTCTGCTGCTTCCGGTGGTTAAATTTTTTCATGCTTTCCAATTTTAAAATGTTGAAGCATAATTCTTTCTTAGTTGATCACCAAAAGGTTTTGGGGGTGGCCCCTAAGCACTGAGTCAGGGTGCTGGATCAGCCCCTTCAGTGCAAAAGACTACGGCTGTACCTTTGTGTCCCTGTGCTTGATCCCTCATTTGGCTAATGTTTTATTAAAGAGAAAACAATGTGAATGGTGCCCCCTGGAGGAAGGAGGCACCACTGGAAGCGGCCAGTTTTCCCCTTCTTGCCCCACAAAGCTTTAGGGATTTTTTTTTTAATTTCTGGGGTTCCTAAATGAAGAACCACAGGAGCACTTCTCTGTCTGTCATACTTGTAGCTGGGAGGGATGAACTCTGAGTCCACTTCTGGTCAACTTGTTGCAGTCCTGCTAGCTATCACACTCTAGCCTGTCCTTAAAGGTGAAGGCCGAAAAGCAGGCTTGCCAGGAGAAAAACCAGCACAGGAAGGCTGCTGGGAAGCAGCGCTAACAAGGATGGCAGAAGGTCTATCCTAAAACCACGTTACATTCTAGGAATGTACACAATTGGGACAGGGCAGAACATACTCTAAATACCCTTATCATCTATTACCTACGTGAGAGATGACAGTAAATGAAAGTAAAACACGATGCTTGGGAAATTCATCACTTGAATATTATACTCCCATTCTTATGAATAAAGATACATGTTAAGGAGCAACACATGAAGTTCCCTGCCCCGGGATGTGGCCCAAACTGGATACAGAGGCCTGAAGACAGTGCAGGCCAGGAACCCCAAGCAGCTTGGAGACTTAGAGACGGTGGATCACAGCATTTCAAGTCTGGGATAAAAAGTGAATAGCCTCCAATAAAAGTCCATTGCCAAAAAATGGGAAAGGAGCAATGCCAAGAAGCAAAGGCAGAATAATTATAATAGGAAAAGTCCTGGGCTGGCGTGGAATGGAAGGCAAAGGGGTGTACATGGTATTTCCCAGAGTGGAAGGGATTTATAGACGCGAGTGATACTTGAGAACCTAAGGAAAACTTGATTGTCCATTTTGTAATTTTCAGAAATCTGGTTAATAAAAACAGATGACTCAGCAAACATCTGACAGTGAGCCTGATGGCAGCAAATCAGAGTCTGACAAACCAAGAGGCTTTGCCACAGACAGAATTAACATTTCTCATGAAATCCAAAGATCTAAATGAGACAGAGGTGGGGCTTGCAAAGGAAGTAACCATGAATAGTCTTAGATTGTAATTGCTTTTTATAAATAGGAACTAACTTCGCACTTCGGTACAGAAAATGAAGCTCAATATTGTTTGCATTGAGATGTATATAAAAGCAATCTGGATCTTGATTTTGTTTTTCAGTGTAAAGAAACACCTACATTCTAATAAAAATTACATCGGACATACTTCAAAATAGTATTTGGGGAAGTTGTTTGGGGTTCTTGAGCAGCAACAGCGCTAGTTAACGGTGAACAGATTAACCATTCTAGAGTTTCATCAGCGTAGATAAAAGAAAAATAAATATACTAGTCAACCTTTTTAGTAAATAAAATACAAACTAAGGTTTTATATCTAATGTTAGATCAAATTTAATGCTCAATACTGTTAAGGTTTCAGTGAAGTAGCTATAATTCATGATGAAAGTAAAAGGTAATGTAACTTTTGTACAAAACAACTTTAGAAATATGTATAAGGCCATGAAAATGTATATACCCTTTGACTCAACAAGCCCACTGCTGGGAATTTATAGAAAGAAAATCAAAAACAAAGACAAAAAGGGGGAAAAAAACCCAATATACATAAATATGTTGCAGTAATGGCAGCACCCTGAATATTCAGTAAAGGGAATGGATACATAAAGTATGATGTAATTACACAAAGTAGAGCTTTTTTAAGTTGACAAGCAGACTTTATGGCAGTGTTTAACTTAAAAAGGCAAGTTACAATACTGAAATTTCAGAGAACGCATCTGAGAAAAGATGAAGTCAACATGTAATTGTTCACAGTGGTAAAATTATAGGTGATTTTCTTACATTTTATGTTACGTATGTCAAAAACACATTCATATTATGATGCAGAAATCTCTGAAGTTACTGCTGAATGAGAGAACAGAGAAAAGGTTCGTGTTCTGTGAT
Source organism: Galago senegalensis (assembly GCA_963575145.1). Taxonomy (NCBI): domain Eukaryota; kingdom Metazoa; phylum Chordata; class Mammalia; order Primates; family Galagidae; genus Galago; species Galago senegalensis. The sequence continues at coordinate 28,858 of CAUYTI010134111.1, read as the reverse complement.
TTCTTTTACCCTCTAAGCACAGTGTTTTGTTTTGTTTTGTTTTTTTATTGAATATTAACTATGTACATTGATACTAGCACAGTGTTTTGTTAACACAACGTGGACAGTAGGCATACGTGCTGCTTAAGGTAAGGTGTCCCTGTCAACTTAAATGCCCCAGGTGAGTGTGTTTCCACACCAGAGAAAAGACGGAGGAAGAGCAGGGACCCTTCTGCTCCTCACTGGGCACTTACTTTTCCTCATATGCTATGTATTCATCCACAGAATAGTAAAGTATAGAAAATGTGCTAGATTCTAGTACAAGACAAGAATTCAGTCTAAAAAGTTTAATTAAAATATTTCTAGTTTTGGGAGGCGCCTTTGGCTCAAAGGAGTAGGGTGGCGGCCCCATATGCTGGAGGTGGCAGGTTCAAACCCAGCCCTGCCCAAAAACTGCAAAAAAAAAAAAAAAAAAATTCTAGTTTTGTTATTCACAAAACTGACGACACTGGATGGAATATTTTCCTCATCTAAAACAACTGTCAGCATCAAACAAGTGGTTATGCCCAACGTAAAGAACTAGTTATCACTTATCATTTCTACATCATTATCTGTTAAGTGCTCGGGCTGAACACTAATTAAATCTGCTTTCAGCATTTTGTTGCAGAGTTTTAGAACCAGCTCCTTTAGAGTGCTCTAATAGTTTGATGGCTGTATCAGAGTTTTCAATATTTCTAAGTAGAGTCTCTAATCTTCTTTTAATTTTCTTCTGGTCTTCAAGAGCACATCCAATTACTATGGACTGAAACTTCTGATCCACTGGCCCGGACGGCACCTCAGATGAACATGCACTGTAGAGCGACTTTAAATGACTCTTGGCATTTCCCACATCATCCAGAAACTTACTGACCACCTCATCGATAATCCTCGTGGCATGCTTTAGGGATTCTTGCTGCTGGGGGTTTCTAATTGTTTCTACTGAAACTTCAACAGTCAGAGTTCGTCCCATTAAACGGTTTGCAGTCAGATTTAATTCTTCTCTTTCTCCTAAACATAAAAAGTTTTAAAATATCCATCAGTATGAGACATAAACTAACCTACGTCAAGAACACGAAGGCAGTCATTTGTGGGTATTTTACATCTGCTATGAAATTTTCACAGGTAAAAGCTCGAACTGTAGCATATTAGCTTAGCGGATGAAGTGTAGGAGCAGTACAACACCAAGAGCCAACTTCACGCTCAGGAGAAAACACTACACCTCCTCCTCATTGTTTTTGGTATGCTACACATTCAGAGAGACTTCTCTAGTAACAAACTATAGAAATGGTCCCTAAAAGTATAGTCTTAAGATGAAGGGTATTAAGTTACAGAGAAGGGTGGTAGAATACCTACCTTTCGCTGAAAATCTTTAGAAATGGGATACCAGGTGACTGCTCCAGTCATTACGTCTGCACAAGTGTGGGCAGGTGTGCATTGGGGATAGCGATCAGTTAGTAACAGAGTGAACAGTAAGCAAAGAGTTTATGCTGGGGAGAGGCTACAGAAATCAGATGTCCCAGATCTCTTCATAAAGACACGTGTTTTTATCAGGATATGTTGCCCCAAATTTAGGCTGAGAAAATGTAGCCTTGATAGTAGAAGATAAGATGGCCACAAAATTAGGCGCTGACTTCATCTCCGTCATATAGATTTAAGCAGGCCAGTGGTTTAAGTCCTGGCAAGCACAAGGAGGCAATGATGGTAAAAGTAATTCTGTCTACATACTGCTCCTTACATGAAAAGGTCAGCAATCTCCTGCGGGTCCTGTTCCCTAACTTACTTCCTAATTGATTGATCTTTGGCCAGGATGGTGAAGACACAGACTAGATGACGACTGCTGTAGCTATGTAGCAGTTTTGGTCTGGGATTAGACTTCCCACTTATCTCACCGGCTGCCTGGCCCACTAGCTTATCCCATGGAGCACCAAAGTTGCCCAATTAGGAAGTCCAGAGTCAGTGAAAGAGAGTGATTAGTCATGCTCTTCCTATGAAAATGAGAGCACATTTTGACATTGACGGGTTTTATTGGTCCCATTAATTTACCTTGTTCTCTCTGCATTTTCTCCTTTTCCTCTCTTTATGTTATACCTCAATCCATCTTCTTTTGCCTTTAATTCTTTCCTTTCACTCTCTCAGCTTCCCCTGTTTTTTTTTCCCTTTTGTATCTCTTGCACTCCAGTAACTTGTAAAGAACTGAAGTCAGGCATGTGAACCTGAAGTAAATCGCAAGGCTTTAGTGCTTGGGGCTAGCCCTCCGGAGCTTGCAGGCCTTTTCCTATGGCTCCAGCCATGGCCTAGGGGTTGGGAGAAAGAAGGATCTCTGGGAAGGCAGTTGTAATGAACTGACAGCTGCAGCTGTTCTCTGCGACTCACGTTAAATGCTGAAATGCAGAGTACACACGTACTCCAAGCCAACAAAAACTGACCCACACTTAGCATAACAGCCTGAAAAGGGCATGAAAGACCAGTTCCCGACCGGGAAGGGCGCTCACCGTCGCTGATCTGCCTCATGTCCTGGCTGTTCTGGATGCTGTGGATCATCTCCAGGAGGATTTCCTTCTCTTGCTCAACAGCAGTTGCTGCTTCCCTCAAAGCTTCAACCCTACAGAAGTCGGGAAACAGCTGTTACATGGAGGATGCTCTTCCCATTAATTTTCTTCATCTTCCTTCAATCCAACTCCAGTTTAATGATTATGAGGAACACTTTTTAAAAATTCTCATTTTTCTATTCCTTTTTGAATCCACTTTGCCTCATTCCCATTTTCCTCCCTGCCATAAGGTAAACATTCTACTTAGTGTTTATGTATTTGTGTTTGTTCTTACAAAATCTGTATAGTACATGTATTTTAAATTTCTATTTCATTCTGGGTTTTTTCACTTATTTTATCGAGCCCATCCAGATTCTTATGTGCACATCTAATCAGATGCTTCCCATGGCTGAATAAGATTCCCTGTGTACCCCCTCCCCCACCCAATGTTCCCTCCTCTCTCCCAGGGATGGACACGCATCCATCAGCTTCTTGTTATAAAAAATAACATCTGAATGAATACATGTCCACTTACAGACCTGGGTCAGAACTTCTGTTGGGATATGTGAGCACGCAGGATGGATGCACCCTGAATCTGACATAACTGTTCTCCAGAATGGCCGTACCAGTCCACTCTCCACAGCACAGGAGTCTCCACATCCCCACATCCCTGCCAATATTCAGCATATTCAGCATCTTCCAAATAACTTTCTTTTTATTTTCTTTGAGACTTTATCGGCCCTTGGTAGAGTGCTGGGGCATCACAGCTTACAGCAACCTCCATTCTCTTGCCTCAGCCTCCCAAGTAGCTGGGACTACAGGCACTCGCCAAAACGCCTGGCTATTTTTGTTGCAGTTTGGCCAGGGCTGGGGTTCAAACCTGCCACCCTTGGTATATGGGGTCGGTGCCCTTGGTATATGGGGTCGGCATGCCAACTTTCTTTTTGTTGCCGGTCCAACAGATGTACACTGATACATCAGTTTTAATTTGCAGTTTTCTTTTTTTTATTGTTGGGGATTCATTGAAATTTTGCATTGTTCCAGAGTCGCCTGTGGCTCAGTGGGTAGGGCGCCAGCCTCATATACCGAGGGTGGCAGGTTCAAACCTGGTCCCGGCCAAACTGCCAACAAAAAACAGCCGGGCATAGTGGTGGGTGCCTATTGTAGTAGGCTACTATAGTAGTAGCCTATAGTCCCAGCTACTTGGGAGGCTGAGGCAAGAGAATCACCTGAGCCCAAGAGCTGCAGGTTGCTGTGAGCTATGTGATGCCACGGCATTCTACCGAGAGTGACAAAGTGAGACTGTCTCTAAAATAAAAAGAAACCAAAAAAAAAAAAAAAGAAAAGAAAAGAAAATTTGCATTTTTCATTAGTAAAACTTTTGGACAACTCTGTATTCTTGTTAGCCGGTTTATGACTTTTCCTATTTTTTTTTTTGTTTAAACAAGTGTGACCATCCTTTTATTGATTTTCATATTCAAGATATTAATTCCTTATTGGTTACAGACACTGCAACCCTCTGTCATCACGTGTGGCCTCTGGGATGTCCTTCACTCAACAGAGAACCTCGTTGGACGTGATCACATTCATCTCTGTTGTGCCTTATGTCTTATGCTTTTGAAGTCTGACTTTGGGTCTTCCTCACCCTGTCTCATGAGATATTTGCCTGCATTTTCTTCTGTTAACTTTATAGTTTTACCTTTCTCATATTTATTTCTCTCCCACAACCCATCCACATATGTAAAATTTTATTTTTCTCCAAATAGTAAGCCATTTTCTTCAATGATCTATGTATTAAATTTGCCTCTAAAATCACTATTACATACATTTACATATAACAGTTTATATACCAATACCTTTAATAGCAATGGCCTTGTACTATTCTTAATAAAGTAGCCCTTTACCTTCTTTTTTTTGCTGGGGCTGGGTTTGAACCCACCACCTCCAGTATATGGGGCCGGTCCCCTACTCCTTTGAGCCACAGGCGCGGCCCACCCTTTATCTTCCTTAAAGATAGCCTAGGCTTGGTGCCCGGTAGCTCAGTGAGTAGGGTGCTGGCCACATACAACAAAGCTAGCGGGTTTGAGCCTGGCCTGGGGCCTACTAAACAACAATGACAATGACAACAAAAAAATTGCCAGGTGTTGGGGCGGGCACCTGTAGTCCCAGATACTTGGGAGGCTGAGGCAAGAGAACCACATAAGCCTAAGAGTTGGAGGTTGCTGTGAGCTGTGACGCTACAGCACTCTACTGGGGGGGACATAGTAAGACTCTGTCTCAAAAAATATATAAAAATAAAAAGTAAAGATAACCTACCTCTTTATGGACCTACATTCCCCCCCCCATTAAACTCTAGAGTAAGTTTATTAGATTTCTTAAAAAATTAAAAAATTGGGAGAAATATGGTATCCTTCTAATGCCATTCTTCCACCAGGCAGGATGTATCTCATCGCATTACTGCAGACTTAGAGTTTTAAAGTAATTTTCATAGTAGTCTTATGGTCTCTTGAGTATTCTGGATACTTTGTGGATATTATTACATTTCTAATCTGTTATTGCTGGTTTGAGAAATTCTGTTTTTGTAGGTTCATCTTCTAACTGCCAACTTTGATTTTCACTCACTCATTTTAATGGTCAGGCTCTTGATGACCCTATCACCTATAATAGTTTTTAATCTCTTCATTTCTAATCCGACACCTCTTATTTTTTTTCTTTAACGTTCTCCAGTGCAATATTAATTGTGGCAATGATGGGGGCATTTTTGACTTTTCACAAATTTAAAGAAAAGCTTCTGTAGTGTTTTGGTATAAAGTCCTGATCAAACTATCAAAGCACTAACTGCTTTGTCCACCCCTCACTGCACATGGACCTCAACACGCCCAGTCACTGAATGAGGCTGTACAATCATGAGAGCAAAAGGAAAAAAATCTTGTATATTTAAAGTCCTGTATTTCCAGGGCACTTTCTTGTTATTGATTACAATAGCTAAATTGCTTTTACAAATGAAATAGTGACAGACCCATCCCCAGTTATTTGGATGATCTTAGACATACAAGATCATGAAAGATCTAAGATTCCTGTAAGCACAGAAGGCACAAGCTCACCAATGTTTTTGAACATATCGGTTCCATAAAAGGATCCAGCGTCCTCACTGCAACTACACATACGCCTTTTCCCCTTCCATCACCCACCTGTTACAACCAAAAATAGCACTGATAAGCTGTAAGATCACAGAATGGCTTTATTCTTCAAGACAGTAGATATATGTTGAACTCTGTGTTTCTAAGAGCCGGTAGAAAACAAAAAGCTAATGAAGAAGCTTACGTGACAAATTTGGCTAGAGAATACCATGCAATACAATGTTCTGCAAAGTTGTAGTAGTGCGATCGCAGGCCCTCTTCCAGGTACCTTTCACCATTTACTTGAACATTTTATATTAGCAAACTCTCAAACTAGGGCCCAGAACATATCAAAGAGACTGAGTTAATGCTAATATGAAATATTTATGCTAAAAACACAAACCATGACTCTAGGATTTAGATAAATGGTACAGATGAATCATGTGACTGGCAAATGAGAAGATGCTGAAAGAAGAGATTAATTTTTCAACAACTGTGTTCAACTGTAAGACTATGAAGAGAACTGAAGGCTGTTGTCCTTTTAAGAGGGTTTCATTTACCACAGGGAGTTACAACAGGAAGTTTATGGAGCTGTTAGCAAAACAGATTAGAGGGAAACTTGCTAGAAAAAAATAGAATAAACCTGTCATAAGAAGAAGATATTCTGTCATTCAAAGAGACCAAATAAAATTAGATGGAACTTCTAAGTTTGTGTTCTGGGTTTTCTTTCTCCCCCACCCCCCAAAGGGCTTTTTTATACATAATAGAAATTGCCAACGAATTATTTTGCATGTGAAAAACATTTCATTTTTATTTATTTATTTATTTTTTGTTTAGCAGGGCCCGGCTTGAACCTGCCAGCCCCAGTGCCTGGGGCCAGCGCTCTAACCACACTGAGCATGGGTGCCCAGCCAACATTTCATTTTTTATAGAACTTAAAGTATATATTTTTATGTATACCTTTTTCAATTCATTGTAAATGTAAAATGTAAATGTAAAATGTCATTCTTCAGAATGTGAACATGAAGATTCCAGGGTTTTTTTCTGTTTGGTTTTTGTGCCATGGGCTTTCTATTTGCATGCCCTCGTTCCTATAACATTCTTTCTCCCTGGTCCTTTTCTACCAATGATCTTTTTTCAAAATCTAATCCCTTTGGCAGGAACTGTTTCCTTAACAACTTCCCCCTTCTTCTCCCTTAAGGCAATTAATGTTTCCCTTGGCACTGTACAGCTGTTTAGTGTATAGACTACATTTTAGTTTTAATTTTTTCTTATAAAAAGCTGAGCCTTGGGTGGCGCCTCTGGCTCAAAGGAGTAAGGTGCCAGTCCCATATGCTGGAAGTGGCAGGTTCAAACCCAGGCCCGGCCAAAAACTGCAAAAAAAAAAAAAAAAAAAAAAAAAAAAAATAGCTGCGCCTAGAGGGCGGCACCTGTGGCTCAAAGGAGTAGGGCATTGGCCCCATATGCCAGAGGTGGCTGGTTTGAGCCCAGCCCTGGCTAAAAACTGCAAAAAAAAAAAAAAAAAAAAAAAAAAAAAATAGTAAAAAAGCTGAGCCTAGGCTCGGCACCTATAGCTCAGCAGCTAGGGTGCCAGCCACATACACCAGAGCTAGCAGGTTTGAATCCAGCCCAGGCCTGCCAAACAACAACTACAACTAAAAGATAAAAATAGCCTGTTGTTGTGGCAGGTCCCTATAGTCCCAGCTACTTGTGAGGCTGAGGCAAAAGAATCACTTAAACCCAAGAGTTACAGGTTGCTGTGAGCTCTGACGCCACTGTACTCTACTGAGGGTAACAAAGTGAGACTCTTGTCTCAAAAAAAAAAAAAAAAGCTTAGCCTAGATCTCTATTTTGTTTAAGTAATATCTGTACTGCTTGTCAGTTATTGCTATGCTTAAATTCATACGTAAATCTTTTTTTTTTTTTTTTTCGACACAGAGCCTCAAACTGTCCTTCTGGGTAGAGTGTGGGGTCATCACAGCTCATAGCAACCTCCAACTCCTGGGCTCAAGTGAGTCTCCTGCCTCTGCTTCCCAAGTAGCTGGGACCACAGGCGCCCGCCACAAAGACCCCAGCTATTTTTTGGTTGCAGCCTTCATTGTTGTTTGGCGGGCCCGGGCTGTATTTGAACCCGCCACCTTAGGTGTATGTGGCTGGCACCTTAGCCACTTGAGCCACAGGCGCCGAGCCCATAAATCTTTTGTCTCTAACGTTTCCACTAGTTCTAGAAAATTCTTAGCCACTGTATCTTTGAATATTCCCTCTCATTCTATTCTGTTCTTCTGGAACTCTGGTTAGACAAATGCTGGGCCATCTCACTTTATCTCATGTTTCTGAATATCTAATCTGACAGTACTTCTCTTGGCAGACAGGAGAAGTTCTGTTTTTACTAACAGATCCTGGAAGAAGCTACATGTCCAAATTGGGAAAGAACTTATCCTCTCGGCAAGGCTGGCCTGGGCTCCTGGAAAGCTCTGTATGAAACCACAACTAACTAGGTTTTGTCAAAAAGAAATTTTAGTCAGAATATTCATATGAGGCCAAAGCAGGAGTGCACGTACTGTCAGCCAGTCTCCAGATCTCAGGCACTTTACAGACCTATGCAGTCTAGACAGCAAAAGGAAGAATTGTTGGGAGATTTACAAGTCCAATGGCAGTCTCACCAAGACCATATACTCTTATTTGCTGAGATCAAACAGAGTATACAGTGGAAACTACCAGCACTGTGCGTACTAGCTGTGTGACCTTGAGGAGTCTACTCTCTTAGCCGCAATTTCCTCATCTATGAAATAGGGATAGTGAGGATAGCAGTTGTGAAGGAAACAAAGCAGATAGAGTTTAGCATAGTGAATGACAGCGTTGACTATGGCAAATGCTCATATCACGGATCTATTTGAAAGAATTTCTAAAACAGGTTCTTAAACTCATAGTCCCCTGACTCCATACTCATGTATCAAAGGGATGCTACAATAATCACTTCCTCTCCGCCAAGAGGACTGTCAGAAGAGATATTTTAGGCTGTGTGAAATATTGAAGGGTTTTCTTAATCCCCACCAAAACTTTAAATTACATTTACTATCATGACACTTGGGTGTAATAAAAGGGACTGGTGTTTTGAGGGTGAAGAGCTATTCATCAGCAGTGTGTCCCCAGGCCAGGCCCCTAATCTCTCCAGAACTCAGTTCCCTCATTTCCAGTAGAGATATTATGTGCCTTCCTCCCACCTCAAAGAGTTCTGAGTTTCAATGACAATGTATATGAAAAGCATTCCTTTAAATTACAGGCTATGAGCCAATATTAACTATAATGTCATCTTGTTTTGTGACTCCAGGAACACTGGCACACTGAAATAAGAAAATGTGAGTCAGAAAAATGATCCGTATCCCCTGTCCCAACATTTCATTTCCACAGCAAATGCCTGACAGGATGGGGAAAGGAGCCACTGTGTGATCACTTTTGGGAAATGCATGACAGCCAGTGTCCCAGCCCTATCATTTCTCCCTCCACTAGTCTCCAAAACTCACTCCCCAAGCACCTTCATTACCATCTTGAGCCTTCTAGGAGCCACCTAATATCTGCCCCACAGTGGGTAGTCAATATTTACTAAATTAAAGGTTAATTTAAATTGAATTTTCATCTCTTTCATGTATCTACATAGCATTCTTATACTTTGAATATGACATAGTTAAGAAAATTCAGGCATACAGTGTTCGAACCTAAAGACAGAGGTTTCCTATGCTCAGATTTGGAGCCTACTACTATTTAGTTGTGTGACTCTGGACAAGTCATGTAAATAAGCTTCTAGGCCTCAATTTCCCATCTGTGCAATGGGGCTAACAGTAACTTCCACAAAGACATGGAGCCTGGCATATAGTCAGTAATCATTAAATGAATAAATGTTTACATGTATTATTTGCAAATTACGGCGACTGTTAAAATGTCAACAATAAGCAAAGTGACCTTAGCTACTACTACTAAATGCAAACTTCAGACTCCATTTAGAACGGCTCATGAAAACCGGGAGAAAAAAGAATCACCTTTGGGAGGAAGCAATAAAGGAAATGAGATGTGATGGTGGAATACTAGAAACCAATGGAAATTCTTTTAATAGTCTAGTAGAATTGATGCCAAACATTTTAAACACCATGTAGGCCAGTTCATACTCCAGATCAAGCATTTGGTAGTATCTTGTTTTCAGTTTCACACAGAACTACTCAGTTCAACAACTGACAGAACCAGTGTGGTGGGGAGACAGTAAGTGGATAATACTTCTGAGTATAAACTACTGCTCTAGCACTACGCTACTTTCTTCGTCACTTAATAGGAAATCTAACTGTTAGAGTAAAATTACATGTGTAATTTTAGACAAATGCTGGGCCATCTCACTTTAGGAAACTTTGGGTTTCCTTTTAAAACTCTACCTTCTTCTAGGCATGATTCTAGTTTTTAATAGTGTAGTGCTGTGACACTGCCCATGTGGTTTCAAAAAACATTTAAGAGGATCAGCGTTAACATTTTCCTCTATTTTTTGTTTACCTTATGAAACACTCCCTTAGTTTACAGCTAATGTTAGTATTTTCAAAAGAAGAAATAATACTTAAAATAGAATTACTAGAAAAGTCCTTAAAATGAAGTTAGACACATATTAATCAGACTTTCCTCCTCAGCTCAAGTGTTAATTAAGCAGGTTGCAACTCAATCACTTATGTACAGCAATCAGAATTCATTTCACACAAAGCAAGCATTAGATAGAATATAATAATACAGAAACCCGAAGCTTGCTTGTGAAGAGGAGCATTTGACTGTGTTTTTGCACCCACCACGTGTGAGGCATTAATTCAAAAGTTTAAGGACAATGACTCAGCTTGAAGGAAGGAGGGGTAATCTCCTCCTCATCATTTAAGGAAAAAAACTTTTCTTTTGACTAGGGGAGAGACTGAGATGGCTGAGAACATGCTCTCAAAAGTTCCAAAGACCTGGAGAGATGTGTCCAGGACGCCCATGTGTTATGCTGCTACATAAAAAAGCAATATTATCAGTTAGATGGAGTTTAAGGAGCTGAGGCCACTAATCTCTCCTTTTGCTCACTCCACTTTTTCTGGAAGGTGAGTGAATCAGGTTTGCTATTTTTGTGAAAATCCATGAAGAAACACTGTTTTCCCTCTTCCCATATCTCATTCTCAGAGGAACCACAGAGGCTGGTTTAGGACTGAGGTTTCTCTGTTGCCATGCACGAAACTGTTATGGGTGAAAAATTTCTCACTTTCTGGCTGCTTCTTCCCAACAGTAATGATAATACACCTGCTAAGGGATACTGTGGCTATTAATGTAATTTTTTGGCAAACAGACACTTGTCCATGTTTTGGTACATTAATGAGGAAGGCAGACACACCTGCTGTGCTTCTAACACTTTCTGGCTTACTCCGACTGCTCATCCAGAACCTGGCAAAAACTATGGAACAAAATCCTGTGTATAGTTTGAGGGGATTGTGGATGCCTTCGTTAAGATTTTCATTTAACTACACCTGAATGCAAAGTTGACAGTTAAAGACATACACGTTTACGGGACGTGCATAAAACTTTCCAGATACTTAAAGAGGGTCCTTCCGAAATTCATTAACAAATTATTTAGCAATTCCATACAAGCCTACTAGTGTATTAACTACTTAATAAAATCTTAAGCACATACAAGAGAAAAACTGTGACTGTCTTTCCACGCTTTCCGGCCGCAGCCTTTCCGGCGCACTTCCAGGCGCCAGCAGTGTCTTCTACAAGGCGGCGCACGGCGGGCAGGTGCTACAGGGCCAAGGGACGCGGCCGGGCCGGCCAAACACACAGCTGCCGCTCATCCCCACGGCCCCCGCTCGCCCCCACGGTCCCCGCTCACCCCTACGGTCCCCCGCTCACCCCACGGCTCCCGCTCGCCCCCACAGTTCCCCGCTCACCCCACGGCCCCCGCTCACCCCACGGCCCCTCACTCGCAGACTCCTTTCTAATCTTTGCTCTCAGATGAGTTCCTAGATTTTTTCCTTCTTCTTCTGCAACGAGTGTTTTGGAGCAAGAAAACATTTCACATCCAAGGCCACAGCAAGCTGCCGCCTTTCTTAAAAACGCGTAGCAGTAGATTAAGTTGTGACATCTGGGACCACCCAGAAGGTTCTAGAACTTCTGAAGGCCCTGCATGCCTCAGTCTTTAATCTAAAGTAATGCCACCGTTTAACTTTTTCCTTCTCCGACCTTTTTCCGCCCTCAAACGCCCAGGTGCGTTAGCGAGAACGTGGCCACCGGTAACGCGTCACAGACTTAGATCGAGCGCATCCCCTCCGGTATTAGAAAGAGACGCCCACCGAAAAGCACAACGGTCCCACGTCCGTCCACCGCGGAGCGCACCCGCCGAGCTCCCCCCGCCGCCCTCCCGCCGGCCGCCGCTCACCTGAGCTCCAGCTGGTCCAGGCTCTCCAGCAGGCGGCTGGAGCGGTCGGCCATGGAGGAGGAGCGGCAGAAGCGCCCCTCGTTGGCTTTGGCGTTAATCTTCGCCTGAGCCATCTAAGCCTCCGAGGCGGGGCGGCAGAGAGGTCACCGGCCTCTCCGGCGGCAGCGAGTGGAGCGCTGGGGGCCGCAGGCGTCGCCGTCACCGCGCTGAGCGCCCGCCCTCCTTCTGACGCCCGCGGGGCGGCCCGGGAGGACGCGCCAACTGCGCGGCGGCCGCGTGGCCAAACAAGGACAGGCGCGGGCCCTGGTGCCCGGGAGTGGGCTTGCTGGCCGCGGGCACCCGAGGACGGGCCAGCTGGGCCCGGGGCCTGAGGAGTCAAAGCCTCCGACACAGCGCGAAGGGCGGACGCAGGACGAAGAGGACCCGACACAGTCGGCGGACCCTGCGTCTCCCGGACCCGGGAAGAACCCGAAGCCGGCGCCGAGACCCGCGGGGCACGCCCGGCCCCGCCCCGCCCCGCCCTCCCCGAAGTAACCCACTCCCCGTGCCGGCCTCTAACCGGGGTGTGCTGCTCCGAACCGTTCAGCTTCTCCCCGCACCCACAGATCAAAGCCAGAACGACCCAAGATTCCTTTGATGTGGGGGAAGAGGTCCCTGCGAAGCAGAGGACCTGCAGGTGCCCTTGAGAAAGTGCAGCTCCTGGGCAGTCTGTACTTACCCGACCTGTCCAGTTACCAGGCACTCGCTTCCCTGAGTGACAACAGTGAAAGCTGGGGCATCACTGCAGCAAAGAAAAGCTACCCCATCTTCTCCTGCCTAGCTAGATGTGGGAAGCAAGGCTAATTTTTCCACCCATTCTAATGAAGAGGTTTTACACTGTTTTCCTGCTGAAAAAAAATTCTTCCTGTTGGAATTTGAGGTAAATTACTGGCATTCATTAAGGAGGTCACCTCACATCCAAATTTTCTTTAAATCCCGTGAAAGATGAAGTAGGGCCCTAGGTCAGACCCCTTAAAGGTCAGTATAAGAGTATAAAGATCTGTATGTTTAAAAAGCTGTGCTTTGCTTCCCTGTCACAATAGCTTTATGCCTCATACTGCAAGCATGAAAATGATGCATAATAACTGTTTAAAGCTGAAATCATAACCTTTAATTAGAGATCAAAGCTATTTAAATACTTAAACAGATGCCCTCAAGCCTAGATCATTTACCTTTGAACTCATTCTAAACACTTAACAATTGGTAGAGGGGATTATTGGGCTTTCTTAAAAATATTTTGTCATGACACAAATTTGAAATACAAACACATTTTGAGAATGGTTTTAAAGTCTATCAAGTAACTTTATAATCATCCTGGACTCTTTTTCTCTCATATCCTAGATCCAAATTCATTAGTAAAGCCCGTCAATTGTACCTTCATTATACATCTAGATTCTTCTCGATTCCACTGCTACCACTCTGGTCCAAGACACAGGGTGAATCTGCACCTAGAGTACTGCAGTACCCTCCTCTGCTCTCTTTGCTTCTTCTCTTCTTGCCTCTCACAGAGTCCTCCTAAGGCAGCCACAGCAATCCTAAATAAGGCAGATCACACCACTTATTCTCAGAAACCTACAATGGCTCCTAGAGCAGAAGACAGGGTCTTTAGAAAAACCACAAGGACTTCATCTTCTATGCCCCTCCTAGCTCATCCTGCTTCAGCCATCCTGGCTGTCTTGCTTTTCCTTGAGTGTAGCAAGTTCCCTTTAGACCAGTGGTTCTCAACCTTCCTAATGCTGTGACCCTTTAATACAGTTTCTGTGGGTTGTGACCCACAGGTTGAGAACCACTGCTTTGACCTTCTCCTCCATCTGGAACCACTTCATTATATTCAGAGGGTGCCAAAAAATAGATACACATTTTAAGAAAGGAAAAACCTGTATTAAAATTATAATAGTCAATATGTACCAATAACAAAAGATGAATACAAGTCACATTTAACTTGTGCAAGAAAACAAGAGGTGCTCAACGTGGTTACCATCAGCATCCAGACACTTCTGATTACAGCAAACTCCTGCTTGACCAACGTTGACCAAAGTATCCACTTATATCCCTGCACATGCCACTTTAGTTTCTTCCAAGTGCTGCCAGTGCACCTGGTTTTCCATGATACACATCATGTAAAGTCCCCAATAAGTAGACGTCAAGGGGTGTTAAGTCAGCAGAATGTGGGGGAGACTCGACTGCACCTCTTTGTCCTATTCACTGTCCTGGCAAGTTCTGAGGTAAGCTCTCATGTCTCGCTGAGTCTTGGGATGAAGACTTCCATTTTAAGAATGTGTTGTATGCTTGTTCTAACTGCAGTCTCACCAGTTTGGTGGACTTTTGTAAAGAGATGTGAACTGTTCCAACACCATGGGAGAAGCAGTACATGTTGTTGCGCTAGTACCACGTGTCTCAGACTTATCAAGAATATGTGCAATTGTTAGGCCTCTCAGAGATTCTGTTGCATACTTGTGCCTCCATTGTCACTGTATTTCCATAACGTTCTTGAATTTAAAAAACAATTTCAAAATGGTTGTGTACTCCTTGAATGACAACCTGCTTCCACCACTTTTGCTGTCCTGCCTATCACATGGTGACACTAGCATTCATTTGATTAAAGCTATCTTTTGGCTGGTGGATCACCTGAGCTCAGGAGTTCTCAATCAACCTGAGCAACTGCGAGTCCCTGTCTCAATTAAAAATGGAAAAATTAGCCAGGCACTGTGGTGGGTGGCCGTATCCCAGCCACTTGCGAGGCTGAGGCGAGAGGATTGGCTTGAGCCCAAATATTTGAGGTTGCTGTGGTCTATGATACCACAGCTCTCTAACCAGGGTGACAGAGTGAGACTCTGTCTCAAAAGAAAAAAAAGCTATCTTTTGAGTGAACATCATATCACATATTGACATATTGCTATCATAATTCAATTTTGAAAAGTAGTAACATAGCTAGGCAGGTGGATCCCTTGGTTTGAGGTTGCTGTGAGCTATGACGCCATGGCACTTTACCCAAGGCAACAAAGTGAGACTCAGTCTCAAAAACAAAAAGAAAAGAAAAGAAATACATATAGATAAAATCTCTTAAAATGTGTACACAATTTTTTGGCATCTCTGTATTTGCATGGCCCATTCCCTCACCTTCCTCAGGTCTTTGTTCAAATTCATCTGTCAGTGAGATGTTTCTTAACCACCCTATTAAAAATAGCAGGCCTGGGTGGCACCTGTGGCTCAGTGAGTAGGGTGCTGGCCCCATATATGGAGGGTAAAAAAGTGAAACTCTGTCTCTTAAAAAAAAAAAAATTAGCAGGCCTCACCCCACATACCCATTCCTGCATTATTTATTCCTTTACCTTCATTTTCCTTTATTAAACTTACCACCATCAGATATGCTATTTTATTTACTTGGTTATCTAACACTCCATGAAATCCTCACCTCTCCCCATTGTGTGCTCCATAAAGGGGTGGGGACTTTGTTTTGTTCACTGGTGTACTGGAGTGCTTAGAACAGTCACTAGCACATGGTAGGTACTCAGTAAATATATGAGTGAAAAATGAATGAATGAATGACAATTAAAAAATCAGCATTTTTATCAGTGTTAGAAACTTTTACTTTTGCTAATAATCCATATAACTCTGTCTAATATCATACAAAGATTACATCTCTTCCTCCTGTGTCTAAATTAAGTTCAAATTACGAAATAATTTTAAAATGATTTTTAATTACTTAACAAGTAGAAATACAATCAGTGACAATTATTAGTTGAAACATTAAACCACCCAATTACCTTATTTTAAGGGCCATGATGAAATAAATATTCCTTTCCTGTCATATCAAAGGCTTCAATTATTCTCTACCACAAACCATAAAAGCTTCTTATAGAGCACAGTGTACATCATACCCGGGTGTATAATCTCTGGCAAAAAGGTGCCCTGTCCTCCTGCCCCACACCTGCTTAACCATTCCTCTTTCTGAAATACTCTTTTGGCTCCTGGCTACTTAGCAAGCTCCTGCAGATGTGTTAAAGGTCCAGCTCATTGATTACCTCTTAAAGCCCTGCTTGACCCCTTTAACATAAAAATTAAAAGCACAGTGTGGTCATTTTGGAAATATGATGGTAAAATTCTCATGCTACACTGTCTCCTTTTTAGAAAATGCAAACAGGGAGGAAAAGTACATCTTAAGAAATAAAAACACAAATTGGTTTCTAACATGGATCGAAAAGACTAAAGTAATAAAAAAAATTCCATTTCACACTAAAAAAGTCTAGTGTGGCAGAGAAGGAACAAAATTCTAGCCTTGATAACTTTTTGTCGTAAATACAAAGAAAAGCTTTATATTTATAGAAATATTTTTAAGTTTAATAGATAAGTACTACTCAAAATTTTTAGGGATAAGGTTTCTGTTCAAATAACATGAAATGTATACACAACATACCACTAGTATTACAAGCCATTCTTAGTCTTCTACTTAAATGGTACTTTTCATCATTCACAATGGGGCTGGCAACACTGAAGAATTAAATATGTAATACCAAACATAGGAAACTGACAATTCAATGAGAAACTAAACTGAAGATATTCCATCTGAAATAAAAATCTTGAAGAGTTATGGAAGAGTATTCCTGAGTAGACTGTCAACTACAGTTTTTGAAGATTATGTTTACACAAATATATAGAAAAAGATTGATATTATTAAAAATAAGTTTAATTTTATGCAAATATGTTGACATCATTCCCTTTTAACAGCAGATCATACAAGTCACATAAAAGTCTAAGCAGGTAAAAGGAATGGAAAAGGCTTCATTTTATTTTTTAAAAATTAAGGTATAATTTTTAATTTTAGCAATGTTCTACTCTAATTAAAGGAAGAATATATATCTACATGACACCCAACAAAAATATCTCTGGTAAAATTTTTAATCTGTTTCCATGATTAATTTCCATTACTCTCTGCTAATAATTGTAAACAAAATCTGAAAGGTATCACATATCAGAGCCACACGAGAAGTGAGAAAACGGACCTATGGCACCTTTACTTGTGTTCACTTTCATGCCTAAAAAAATAAACTAGAATCATCTGTACAGTACAGACAAAACTAAAGAACTAATACTATCTGGGAAACTTAAACAACAGCCATTCAAGAGCTTTCCTTTTTTAAAAATTCTTTTAAAGTAAATATATGAATTCAAAGTTAACTGGGAAACTATGATAGCTATATTAGAATACATGATTTATATTTGCATTAACATGTATTCTATTCCTGTCCATTTCTGCACAATAGCACAAAAATACAATGCAAATATCAGATTTTGAACATATGAAAGCAAAAACATGTTTTCGAATACATTTGTACTAGTGGATTTCTGATCTCCTTTAGGAAACAAACTCAAGAGTTCCTTATCCTGAGTCTCTTCAAGGTCACTTGATGTTGTGTGGTAATAGCTTTAATTACATTTCCTCAAGACTTCTTCTAATAGCTTCTTCTAATTCCACATCTGCATTAAAAAAATACAGAATTTTAATACTTAGGGCAGAAAACTAACATGCTTTATGTAAGTTTCATCAACTATATTCATCTTTTTAAGAAGGAAAGGAAAATCAAAATGGAAACTTAGGATAACTTAGCAGTTTTGAGTACTTTGAAATATGAATATCTAGATATGATTTCAAATTGAACTTTAAATATATATGAACATAATGTGCTAAGGAACATGCAACTTATTTCCAATTAGAGAAATAGGAAATCAACAAACTTTTTGAATCACTGAGAAGTAATCATTTGTTTCAAGTTTTTTAAAAATATGTATCACTTATTTCCTAAAAGAATTAAGGTGGTATAGAAAGGCAACACCATGATATGACAAAACCTCATAGGCTATTAAAAATTTGGCTTTTTTTGTCAATTATGCCCCCAGTAAAGCTGGGGCAAACTGAACTTTAAGTTTTTAGTATCTAAGACAATGAAACTGATGGCTATATAAATGACACCTGGGAAGCATGTAATAGAGACTGCATGCAGGTGTATGCAAACTCATTTTAAAAATATTTACTGAATACCCTCTATATACCAGGGATAGGAATACAACAGTGAACAAGACAGAAATTATTGGGTTCAATGGTTTTTTTCCCTCTCTTCCCTAATGATGCCAAAGCCCAGTGTCAATTTCTTGGCCTTTATAAGAGTCTCATACCAGATTTTTTCCACCTACCTGGTCCACAGTCTCTCAGAACCTACTTAGTTTACAGACACCAGTGATCCCTTTAAGATGCAACAGCATCTTAAGTGGAGGCACTGGTATGTGTTGTCTGTGATTTAAAATACTATAAGTTACTATAAACTGTGTATTAAGTTAAAACCATATTCTAGTTGCACTAAGATGAATTCAAAGGGATGAGGAAATGCAAAGAAAAACCAAGACAAGGTGACAAGAATTATCTAAGATATGAAAGTTATAGCAAATAATGTAATAGTACAAAATGTGGTACTAGTGCAAAAACTGATAAAAAGACAAAAAGAACAGCACAGACAGCTCAGAAAAACCAGGTGTAAGACAAAGGGAGCATTGCAGGATGGTGAGAAAAAGGACTTTTTCTAAATAAATGGTGGTGGGTCAATTGATAGACATGTGTAAAATTTTAGCTCTACTTTAAGGATTAGACAAAAATAAGTTTCAGAGATGTATATCTACTTGTGAAAGGCTAAACAAAAAGCTTCTAGAAGATAATAAATGACAATGTCTTTAGGATCTTAATGTAGGGGGCAGATTTATTAAACAAGAGTCCAAAAACATTACAGAAAAGACTGATAACTTGGACTAAATTAAAATTGCTCTTGTCTATCAAAAAGCACCATTCAGTGATCAAAAAGGCAAGTTAGGCCAGGTGGGGTGGCTCACACCTGTAATCTTAGCACTTTGAGAGGCTGAGGTGGGTGGCTCTCCTGAGCTCGGGGTAAACACCAGCCTGAGCAAGAGCAAGACCCCATCTCTACTAAAAATAGAAAAACTAGCCAAGCTTTGTGGCAGGTGCATGGAGTCCCAGCTACTTGGAATGGTGGGACAAAAGGATCACTTCAGCCCAAGAGTTTGAAGTTGCTATGAGCTATGATTCCACAGCCCTCTAACCAGGTAAGAGTGAGACTTTGTTCCCCCAACCCTCCAAAAAGGCAAGTCCCAAAGTGGGAGAAAATAATTGCAATATATAGAACTTGTGCCCAGAAAAAACCTGAAAGATTTTTCAACCTAGAAAAATTAATAAAATACAATCCAATAGAAAAATGTCAAGAAATTTAAATAGCATTCATAAAAAAAAGTTTAAATAGTCATTATAAACATTATTCATCTTAAAAATAGAAATTAAAACCACAAAGAAATGCCAGTATATACTCATCAGACTAGCCAAAATTAAAAAGATTAAACAACTTCAATGATTAGTGATGCTATAGATAAATCGGATCTTATATATAAAACTAGAACAAATGAAATTGGCATAGCCACTTTGTTAAAAGTTTGTCACATCTATTCATGTTGAACAATTCCACTCCTATGTATATATTCCTAGAAATGTGGACACAGATGCATCAGGAGATAGATATGAGAATGTTCACGCTAATAATAGCCAAAAGTACAAATTAAATGTTTATAAATAATAAAATAGGTAGATTGTGGTATATGTGCAGAATAAGATATTATACCAAAAAAACCCCCAAAGCTACATGCTAAAATGCAGATGTATCTCTAAAACAATGGTAACTGAAGGAAATCAGACACAAAAGAATATAGTATATACCTATGTTGCCCTATATGACAGACATTAATATACGTGGCTATTTATATTTAAATTAATTAAAATTTAGTTCCTCAGTCAAGACACAAATCAAGTGCTTTAATAGCCATATATGACTAGTGGCAACCATATTAGGCAGTGTAGATACAGAACTATTTTCATTGTCACAGGAAGTTCTCTTGGACAGTGATGGTATACATAACTCCATTTAGATATCAAAACCAGTACTGAACTAGTGTTTCAAATCATTAATAGTGGTTATTAACCTTTGGAAAGGAGGGCAGAAGTAAACAGAATAGGGCCTGAGGGGGACATTTCTGGAGTATTGGTTGTTAGGCACTGAATTGTGTCTCCCCTCTCATAAAAGATATGTCCTAATCTCTGGAGCCTGGGAATGTGACCTAATTTGGAAACAGGGTCTTTGTAGGCATAATCAAGCTAAAATAAGGTCATCAGGGTCAGTCTTAACCCAAAGACTGGTGGCAGGGACTGGAACAGAGGTCCTCAAACTTTTTGAACAGGGAGCCAGTTCACTGTCCCTCAAACTGTTGGAGGGCCGGACTGTGGGCCCCGGACGAGTCAGCTGCTAAGTAGGACAGGGAGCAGTGGCAAAAACACCCAGCGGGCCAGATAAATGTCCTTGGCGGGCCATAGTTTGAGGATGCCTGGACTAGAATGATGCATCTATAAGCCAAGGAATCCCTACAGCTGCCAGTGACTGTGAGAAGTTAGGAGAGGGTGTATGGCCTTGTCAATAGCTTGGTGGGATCAGATGTGGGGGTGGAAGACAGTAATAACGTGTGTTTACTTTTTAATGGAAAAGTTTAAGAAATAATAAAATAATTTTTTAAAACTTTTTGATTCTTTTGTAGTTTATTTATTTTAAAACACAAATACACTGTATAGGCTTCAAAAATATTTTCTTTGTACTTTTATTCTGAAAGATTTTTTTCAATTTAAAAAGTTTATAAAGTAAAAGTTATAGTAAGCTAAGGTTTACTTATTATTGAAGAATACATTTTTTTTTTTTTTTTTGAGACAGAACCTCAAGCTGTCACCTTGGGTAGAGTGCCATAGTGTCACAGCTCATAGCAACCTCCAACTCCTGGGCTCAAGCAAGTCTCCTGCCTCCACCTCCCAAGTAGCTGGATTACAGGCGCCCACCACAATGCCTGGCTATTTTTTGGTTGCAGCCATCATTGTTGTTTGGCGGGCCCAGGCTGGATTTGAACCCGCCAGCTCAGGTGTATGTGGCTGGTGCCTTAGCCAGTTGAGCCACAGGAGCCTAGCTGAAGAATACATTTTTAAATAAATTCAATGTAGCCTAACTGTACAGTGTTTATACAGTCCACAGCTGTATCTATGTTCCTCTTACTCTCTTTTCTCTCTTCCTTTAATTCACTCTCTTCAAGTATGGTAACTATAGGAGAATAAAAAAGAACCCAAGAGAAGTAGTTAGAAGACTTATCTACAATTGTTACTCTAATCATTTAAAGCTGTGAATCTGAGGCCAAAGTACTTATGAAGCTTCAGGTTTTATATAAAAAGAAGAGAATAGTCTGACTTTCACAAGTTAAGATGAAGAGCAATTTAGAAAGTAGTATGGACGGCACCTATGGCTCAAAAGAGTAGGGAGCTGGCCCCATATGCCAGAGGTGGCGGGTTCAAGCCCAGCCCTGACCAAAAACTGCAAAAAAAAAAAAAGAAAAATTTAGAAAGTAGTAGTAGTTTGTTCATAAACTTTAACTGAATTTTTTAAATGAACATTCTAGTCTCTTTTATCCTTTCTTTGTTCCTTAAACAGGCCACAACATGGAGTTCTAACATTTATATTATAATTCCAATCAAAATATAGATGATTGGTATTAATCGAAAGAACTGTAAGAGTAAAGCAAACTGCTAACATTAAAGGAAGATGGTTTTGCATGGGCAACCATTCATCTACATAATGCTGTCCTCTCTTTTCCACTGACTGGAGTCAGAACACCTCTATTTAGTAGGCATACTTCTAGAGGAGATGTTAGATGAAGAAAAAAGTAAAATTGGTATAATGACGATAATAATCACAGTAATAGTAGCAGCAACCAATACATACATGGTTGCCATGTGCCATGTTTTTCTAGTACTGTAAGTAAACTAGTATTTCCATTTTAAAACTGAGGAAATGGAAGCAAAATGAAGTGCTTGGCCAGTATCACACAATTTGTAAGCAGCAGAGGTAAGTGTTTACTGAGGCAGTTTGAATCCAAACTCTGTACTCTTTAACACACTATACGTCCTCTATTTCGCCTGTCTAGTGTATAAAGTAGATTGTTATGACTAGCTTGGGTGATCAGGGTCTGATGTTGGTCTATGGAGAATAACAAAGAATGAGACATATTATGGTGAGGGGATTTAGCCCTCTCCTAAAGCAAAAGCCACAAACAAATTTACCTGCCTTTTGCCACCATTTGTAGGCATTTACGGTGTTGTGGTGAAGAGGAAGGAATGAGAAGAGATTTGACAGGTCGTTTTAAACTTTTTGGAGTTTTGCTATCATGTCTAGACTAGAACATTATTTTGCTTTCATGGTGCAGGGTCAATAACATCACCAATATTTTCCAAGCCAAATGGCTTAGGTCGTAATTTCCCTTATCCAGTTGTAGAAAGAGAGGTCCTGATAGCTCTAACACGTTTCAAGCTTGATATAAGTTTATCCATTCAACAAGTAATCATTTAGTGTCAGACAGTATGCTAGGTGCTGCTGAAGTTAAGATAAATAAAACATGATCCTACTTCTCCAGGAGCTCACAATCCAGTGGAGATGAGAGCTACAGACAGAAATATTTTATATCCCCTTAGTATGGTACACTGGGAGCCTAGAAAGCAGGAGTGGGTAACTCTGTTTAAAGACAGAAAATGTAGTGAGGCACTGACAATACAAAATTGCCTATAAAAATGGTAATTCTATAAGATTCAACTAAGAGACATTTGAGCTAGTTTTGGGGGGGGGGGTAAGCAGGAGAGGAAAAAGAAGGATATCAGAGAAAAATGCAAGAGCTCATATTCCTTAAATTCCATGGAACACTGTGTGCTTCTCACTTATTTACATCAAGTAGCAGGAAATAAAACAAAACCCACACTTGTACAAACACACTCCGTTGATTTTTCTTGAAATTAAGAGCATTATATCCCTACCTCATCATATGACAACTAATTAAAAGTTTAAATTATCTTTTTTTGAATCCTGGAATAGTTCATTCTTTTTCCAAACTAAAGAGTCACAAAAATGTAAGATCTCAATCTCTAAACCATAAAATACATTACATAGGTAAGAACATTCTGGTGTATACACAGTTATACACACCTCAGATTTCCTGAGTTAGCCAGGACACAAAACTGTGAAGGCTTCCAAAATATAGTATTTAAAAGTTACAATTTTATTTGGATTTTCCAAGAGATTAATCATGGGATAGCAAACAAAGGCTGCAAAATCTGAATTCCTTAGATGTTCAATGGCGTTTACCTTGTAGCAGACCTGATAAACACTTTAGCTGGCAGTTATAGTTTAAACTCATAAAAGCTTTTTTATTTAATTCATCATTATGTGGCTGCTGAATATTGGCTAGACCTTGAAAGACTATGCTGTGAAAACAAATTGGTTGAAAATTTTGCTTCCAATTAGGCTAGAGATTTACTGCCAACTTGAACCAATGAATTCTGGCTGGCTATAAGACAAGATTATAGCGTTTCCTATCTCATCAAATGGATGAATCAATTTCACTGCCAGACTCGAATTTCCAAACTTTAATAACACAAAGCTCTAGCATGCTCTTGGTCATGCTCATGCTCTCTTGCCTCATCGGAGAGATTAAGCAAATGCACACAGAACACTCAGCTGGGCACTGTAGGATCCCGCAAGTGCTGAGCAGCTTCCACCCATGCTTTCCAGCCTCATGTTCTCACCCTCAAGTCTACAACAACAGGGACACGCCTGTGGCTCAGTGGGTAGGACGCCAGCCCCATATACCAAGGGTGAAGGGTTCAAACCCAGCCCTGCCCAAACTGTAGCAAAAATAACAACAAAATAGCAGGGCGTTGTGGCGGGCGCCTGTGGTCCCAGCTACTCGGGAGGCTGAGGCAAGAGAATCACCCAAGCCCAGGAGTTGGAGGTTGCTATGAGCTGTGATGCCATGGCACTCTACCAAGGGTGATAAAGTGAGACTCTGTCTCTACCAAAAAAAAAAAGTCTACAACAACAAACACTACACTGGAATTGTACATGAAGACTCCTACTATTTTCCTTTAATGTCAAAAATGCTAATATAATCAATATCTTCAACTTCTCTGGTGATGTGCAAAGTATTTTTTAAGATTCATGATCTCATCTCCTCCTAGGGTTTTAAAAAGTGAAGACAGTTATGAGAAAAAATCAAAGTAAAAAATGCTTAACAACCAAATAGTGATACATCTAGTGAATGATTTCATGTCAAATAACACAAAAGTTCTCTTTAACCTATAGAAAACTAGGTAGGAAGACTAGATTTGGCTGACCTTTGTTCTAGGCTTCTAAACTAGTATTACTTCCTAAGTCACCTTGCTTCAGAAAATACAATCTATGCTTTAAACTGGTAATTTTAACTTGGGGGTAGATACGAATGGGGTGGGGGTTAAGGTATGATACAGAAAGAAAAAAATACAGATACAGTCAAGAAAAGAAAGGATTAACTCTATCAGGTTACCTTCTGTGGATCTGAATTCTTCTATTGATGTACTTTTTACTCCCACATTATCATCACTGTCACATTCTGTAAGAAAAAAATCAATAAATGTAACGTATGTCTGAAAAAGTTATCATGCCATCATTCATGTATTCTCACACAATATTATTTTAATAATATCTCTAATACCCAAGCTTATTAGTTATAATTCATTAGTATTCTACGACTTTCTCATTAGATTTTTTATTCAAATGCTTACCAAGTAATATAAAAAATGGTGACATTAACTGCTTCTGTATTTCGAAAATCATATGCATTCATCTCTAGAGATGACATAATAAGTTTTAGTTTAATGTGCCTCTTGCATGGTCAAACTCACTTACCTGATGTTTTACAGGAGTTCACAGTGAGAGACTGAAGGCTTTAGTAAATAAGATGACTCACCATGTACTGTAAAAGTCACTTCAGATTTGAACTATGGAGGGACTTTACCTAACAAATGGAATAGGGTAAACTGGTTCTTTGTACCTTCAATGAATCCCCAACAATTAAAAAAAGAAAGAAAGAAAATGATTTGAACTATGGTGCCTAAGGAAACAGGATGACTAAATATCATGTGGGAACCTAACTGTGGTCCTGGGACAGAAAAAGGACATTAAGGGAAAACCAAAGGAATCTAAATAAAGTTTGTATTTTAGTAATAATGTGTCAATACTGGTCCTCTAATTATAAGCAGCATGCTAATATAAGATATTAATATAAGGGGAATCTGGGTGTGAGATACATGGGAACTCTCTGTACTTTCTTGACAACTTTTCTATCAATCTAAAACTGTCCTGAAGAAAATTTAGCTTAAAAAAAATTTAAACATGGTACTATCAATGACCTATTATTACTTTATATTTAAACCAATGTATATCAATATCTAATGACATATAAGCATATCAGCATATGATAGATATGTCACAGTGATTGAATCAGCACTTAAATAACTGAACATGAGTTATACCAACATATTCACTTCTGAATGCTCCAAAAAGGTTACAGCACTGCTTCTAATTCTAATCCCAACACCTTGAGGAGCACCTAAAGATGGTACTTACTGGTTTAATCATAGCCTCATAATTAAAGGGAAAATTACAATGCTAACCATTTTCCCTGGCTATATTCAGCCTATAGTCAGTTTACTTTTTTAAAGCACCAGAATTAACAACCAAACCTTTTTATCTTCTGACAAAAAAAGAAACTTTTTGAATGTTATTAAAAAGAAAAAAACTCATAATTAATATCTTATATAAAACTCTGTAATGTCATCAGACTGTAGCAGATCACCTCTCATTATCTTCATTCTATAAGGACATGGTTAGAGCCAGTAATTCACACTGGGTGGCTATCTCTAAATTACGGAATCAGTATTTGTGTCAGTGAAGCCTCACCCTTTGCACTGATACTGATGAAAAGCCCTTGCTGTGTGGGTAAAGAAAGGTTATTTAAGCTCTGTTTTTTCCTTCACTCATAAAATGGGGGTAATCGAACAATCTAACTTCATAACGTGCAAAGAGAATTAAAAAAAACATAGAAAGTCATTTTAAACACTAGAAATATAAAAAGAACTAGCATGGTGGTTGGCACATAATACAATAAAGCTTAGTTTACCTTTCTCTTCTTTAAACATTTAAGTGACAAGTTACCATATATCTTCATCTCTGAAACATGAGGCTTGAGTTAGAATAAAAATGTATTTGGGAATAAAATGTAGAAGATCTAAAAGAAAAAGTCTACCTGGCCTCTTTGATTAGAATTATTGGAAAGGATCCATGTATCTTGTAAGGTTTAAGAAAGTGAGGATGAGCATAATATAAAAGAGAATTGATGAAACACAGGGGGACCAAAGGGGCCAATTAAGGATAGGTGGATCTATCTTTTTAAATGT
The DNA here is from genome assembly GCA_963575145.1 of Galago senegalensis. NCBI lineage: Eukaryota > Metazoa > Chordata > Mammalia > Primates > Galagidae > Galago > Galago senegalensis. The sequence continues at coordinate 2,320 of CAUYTI010134111.1, read as the reverse complement.
GTCTACAAGAACTTATACACATATTGTAGCTATAATTAGAATGTTGGTGTTGAAACTCTGATGCTTATAAGAAGAACATTTAAATTTCTACCTTTGGGCTCACTTCACTGCAAAAAGTGACTTGCCCTAACTAACCAAGTCAGAGACTTAACCCTTCCTCTCCCCACCAAGGACAAAAGTAATACCTTAGGGTCAAATGACTGTGTATCAATCTAAGGACCTCTGAATATCTCTGTTTTACTGAGATAAGTACTTTGTAAAAGACTTTCAAATAACTGAAAAATTGGCAAAAGCAGAATTATCCAAGTATAAGACAACATATAATCATTGATTCTTATGCTACTATATCAAGAATCTTTCTTTTTATATAGGAATCTCTATTCTAATAAAAACCACTTCCTAGTCTTAGAATAGTAAATTTCTAAAAAGTTATAAAGAATAAGAGACTCAAACTTGTATCATCTCTGTATGCTTTGGTGGGAAATTTAAATCTGAAAATCACCAGACTGTCTTTATAATAATGACAGAAAGAACTTCTTACTATTTGTTACTTACTATAAACTTCAGTTATATCCTAACGATGACAGTTTTTTTGTTGGTTGGTTACTAGCAGTGCTGAATCTCTTGAAATTGTATGTAAAATTGTAAACACATACTTATTTGGTGGGGAAAGGGGTTTAGAAAGCTTTCATCAGGCTCAGCACCTATGGCTCAAACGGCTAAGGCACCAGCCACATATACCTAAGGTGGCAGGTTCAATTCCAGCCCAGGCCCGCCAAACAACAATGACAGCTGCAAACCAAAAAAAAAAAAAAAAAACAGCCAGGTGTTGTGGCAGGCGCCTGTGGTCCCAGCCACTTGGGAGGCTGAGGCAGGAGACTCGCTTGAGCCCAGGAGTTGGAGGTTGCTGTGAGCTGGGATGCCATGTCATTCTACCCAGGGGGACAGCTTGAGGCTCTGTCTCAAAAAAAAAAAGCTTTCATCAGATTCTCAAAAATGTCCAGTGACCTCAGCCCCCAAACCATAGTGCTTTAGGAAACTGGTTGTTAAGTCTGAAGACAAAGAACACCATGCTAAGCTATGTGCAAGACGCTATCCTGGCATTGATATAACAACCAAAATTTCCTAAAGGCCCAACAAGAATTATTAATATTATGTCACATATTTAGTGGACTCTGACTTTCCAAGTCCCATTATTTATTACATATCATTTCTTAACAGAAATAACTCTGAAACCAAAGAGTTATCCAAGAAAGTGATTATTTTTTAATCCCTTAAAGCATCAATTCTCAACCTTTGGGTCACAACCCAAAGGAACTGTATTAAAGGGCTGCTGCATTAGGAAGGTTGAGAACCACTGCCTTAAAGTTTACTATCACAAGTCCTCCAAGAACAAAAAACTTTGTCTTAAGTCAGATAACTAAATCTGAACATACTAAAGTTTCACATAACTTTTTAAAATTTCAGAATTACAAAAGCATTACACAATTCATTAGATCCTTAAATACAAATAAGGAATACAATCTCTCAGTTTAAAATGTCCATACTTCTTTAGACACTTAATTACTTTATTACCTTAAATGTAGTGGCTAGGAGTCATATTTTATTTTTATGGTAGGAATAATACCTACTATTTATTGAGCACCTAAAGTATTCTGTATACTGTGATAGACACTTAGCCACATTACTAATTCTTACAACCTTATAGATATGGAAAATGAGGCTCAGAAAACGTTAAGTAGCTTGCCTAAAATCACAGATAGGAAGCAGCAAAATTACCATTTGAATCAAAACCTATTCCCTTTATGTACTGCACAATCTCTGCATTCCACAAAAATTGGGAAGTACACACGTGCATCCAAAGAACACAATAAGTTCAAGTGAGTACTGAATGGGAATGAACTACAAAAAACAGAATACCTAGCGTATAAGAAGGATTCACAAGTATATAATCAGCAGATATTAATAACCTGTGTCTTAGCTCCAACCCTAGTACATCCATGCAGGCCTACTCACATGCAGCTCCCATTCTGTAACAGTTTTTACAACCTACATTTTATATGTGTAAAAGAAATCCCCCAAGGCAGCAGCATAAGAGAAGGAAAAATGGTTAGACTAGAAAGGTAAAAATTTAAGTATTTTATAAGAAATTAAGTAGATGTTCTTGAGAATTGAGGAAGGGGCTCGGCGCCTATAGCTCAACCGGCTAAGGCGCCAGCCACGTACACCTAAGGTGGTGGGTTTGAATCCCCAGCCCGGACCCGCCAAACAACAATGACGGCTGCAACCAAAAAATAGCTGGGCGTTGTGGCGGGCGCCT
>CAUYTI010134109.1:0-11247 GCA_963575145.1 Galago senegalensis | reverse complement strand
CCGGCTAAGGCGCCTGCCACGTACACCTAAGGTGGCGGGTTCGAATCCCCAGCCCAGACCCGCCAAACAACAATGACGGCTGCAACCAAAAAATAGCTGGGCATTGTGGCGGGCGCCTGTGGTCCCAGCTACTTGGGAGGCAGAGGCAGGAGACTCGCTTGAGCCCAGGAGTTGGAGGTTGCTGTGAGCTGTAATGCCATTGCACTCTACCCAGGGGGACGGCTTGAGGCTCTGTCTCAAAAAAAAAAAAAAAAAAAAAAAAGACTGGCAACAAGGGGCCCGCCCAGACCCTCCTCTGAGGGCAAGCGCTCCCAGTCAGGCCTTATGAATGACTCCTTTAAACTCCAGGGCCCTCTTCTGAAAAGATAAATTCATTCAGGCTGGGTCAGTAAATTTCCAGAGCCAAGCTAGGTGTCTGTGTCCTGAGAGTCACTTCTGTGCAGTGGCTGCTGCTGCCTGGGGCCATCTCAGGAAGCAGAATGCAGCTGGATAACTATGCTTTCGCCTGCTGGAGGTTTCCCAAGAGAAGAGCAAAATATTTGTGGTTTGTTTTCTCCTTGTTTCCCTCTAAAATTGCTGTCTTTCCTTCACAAACAGGACATAGGGCAGACTTGGGAAGCCACTGGGGATTGGTAGCTGTGGCTTTGTGACTCTAGGGTGCAGAGTGCAGTGGCCTGTTGACAGTCCCAGAAGGGAAGGGACGGTGTCTGGCTGGGTCACAGTGAAGCAGAGCACAGTCACAAACACACTTCCCACAAGGGCCAGGGAGCTCTTCTTGAAGAGAGAGGGCAGAACATGCAGCCCAGCTCCAGCCTGACGCTCCCCCTCCCTCAGCTGGGGCCCCATCGAGTCAGGTGCCTCTTCTTCCTCTAATCTAGTCCCAAGCTCCTCTAACTCATTCATTTGCTCCAGGCCAGGGCTAATTAGGTCTAGAGAAGGGCACTGGCTCTCAGGCAGCAGCTCAGCCAGCAGGGAACAGATATGGAAACAGGGGTTGCAGAGGACAGTGGGGAGCCTGAACGTGGTATGCCAGGACTGTGTTGGAGGACCAGGGTTGGAGGGGGGTTGACTTGTGAGAGCTGGGTGAGAGGTAAGGTCAAATTCAGAGACCCAAAAGTATAGAGAGGGGCACAGTCCAGGCAGGCAGGCAGCAGGACAGACAGGTGGGCCTGAATGCTGAGAGTGGAGGGGGCTGATGCTAGACAGATCAGGTTAGATGTCCAGGCCGGGTTAGGGATCTGGACTGGCCTCTGAGGGTATTTAAGCTATGTTCCCTTCAAACTCTTTCCCTTTCTGCACCTGACCTTCTAGGGACAATAAAACACCAGCACAGCCCAGAGTGAACCCCTCCCTGCTGCTTCTGCCATGGACACCTCCCTCCATCTCTCTCCTTACTCCTCCTTGGGGACTCATCCTCTGAGGTGTCCCTCTTAACCTCTTACTGTTCCCCTCCCAGGTCCTCACACTGCATCCCAGCCAACCTTACCACAGCATGACTAAAACTGAGATTGAATTCATCCATTTGTTTGCTGCCACCACGGCCACTGGCTCCCTGGCAGTAATGCCCAAATGGATTAGAGACAAGCACATGTGCCTCTCAGTTTACAATGGGCAATTTACATGCCAAGAAACCTACCGTACGTAGAAAATACCATAAATCAAAAATGCATTTTATTTATTTATTTGAGACAGAGTCTCACTATGTCACCCTTGGTAGAGTGCCGTTGCATCACAGCTCACAGCAACCTCAAACTCTTGGGCTTAAGCAATTCTCTTGCCTCAGCCCAAGTAGCTGGGACCACAGGTGCCCGCCACAGTGCCTGGCTATTTATTGGTTGTAGTTGTCATTGTTGTTTGGCAGGCTGGGCTGGGTTTGAAACCACCAGCTCTGGGTTACGTGGCTGGCGCCCTAGCCGCTGAGCTACAGGTGCCGCACCTCGAAAATGCATTTAATGCACCTAACCTACAGAACACCATAGCTTAGCCTAGCCTAGCTCAAATGTGCGCAGAACACTTACATTAGCAGACACCTAAGCAAAACCATCTAATAAAAAGCCTATCTCATAATAAAGTATTGAATAGCTCCTGTAATTTATTGAATACTGTACTGAAAGTGAAAAACAGAATGGTTGCACAAGTACCCAAAATACAGTTTCTCCTGAATGTGTAATTGCCTTTGCGCCACTGTGAAGTCGAAAAGTTGTAAGTTGAACCATTGTAAGCTGGGGACTATCTGTAGGCACCCAGAGCAGGAATCCAGATGTGAATTAAGGCCTTCCCTGGAATAATGGAAGAACAGGGGGAAAAAGAGGCTTGGAGAGATGAATTAAAAACTGAGAATGAAGAGAACTGTGTGGATGGAGTGGGGTGGGGGTACAGGCACTGTAGGGAGAGGACTGGGTTCTTCTGCTGTCTTCTCTTGCCTGAAGCCCTAGCCCACTGCTCTTCCTGTAACAGGTGTCCCATCGAGCCAGCCAAATGGAAGCAGAGAGGGATTTGCTGGCCTGTGCAGTGAGGGCTCCTGGGCCCTATGGATGCCTTAGAAATGCTTGGGGCAAGGTGGTAGTGAGTGAGTCCTGCAGTTGGCACATCAGCCCAACTAATTCAGTCCCCCGCTGGAAGTTCGGTCCACATTGGAAGTCCCAGAAACCATATTCTCCCGGCTTCCCACCAAGTCATGATGAGCTAATGTCCAAGCAGCCTGGAATTCCCACTGGTTAAGGACAAGAAGGCCATTATTCAAAGGGGAGGGACTGTGATTGTCTCCCCAGAATGGCAGCAACAATGTTTCTGGTTTTACTTGCTCTTTAGAACCTTGCCGCTCTCCATCAAGAGGTGGGAACTGTGCCCCTCCCTTTGATCCTAGTCTTTGTCTGTTTCAATGAAGCACATAAGTGGTGCTGAGTGAGAGGTAAGAGAGCTTTCAGGGGGGAGGAGGCTGGTGAGAGGTAAGAGGGCTTTCAGGGGCTCTCATGGGACACTCATCACCTGTGTGGAGGTAAGCAACCTTCAAATCCCAGTGGTAGACAGATCATATAGAGGCAAAGATTCCTGGGGCCCCAGCTGATCTAGCTTCTAGCTCCCGCACCAGACATGTAGGTGAGGGGGCCTTCAGAAGACTCAGTCCTCCTCCCTGTCTGACTGCAGCCACCAGAGAGACCTAGAGGGGGTCAGCCAGCTCAGCCCAGTCAGGATCAGAACATGAGAGAAAGCCAGGAAATGACTTCTTGTTTCAAGCCATGCCTTTTGGAGTGGGTTGTTACCCACTGCAGGTGTAACAGTGTAAGAATATTCCTAAAGGCTGTGCGACTTGGAGGCAGAAATATTTTACACAACGCATGCCAGGGAGCCAAGGATGATGAGATGCACCTGCTAGCAGTGTCTCCCTCTCTCAGATGCCAGCAAAATGAAGCCAACACCAGAGATGGCAGTGTCACGCTCCTCTACAGTCTCCAGGGCACTCTGGACCCAAGATGTCCCCACAGTCTCCCTCCTGATGTGTGCTTTGGAAGGATGCCTAGATCAGGAAGCTGAGGATAGCCAGGCCTGCTGGGGGAAGCAGCGGAGAGGGCCCATCTCCTCTTGTGCTGCTGCTCCTCCCAAGGCTGGGGGAAAGCTTGGAGCTGCTCTCCCACGAGCTCAGATATCCCAACAATGTTGCCCTGACCCTGCTCTCTCTCCATGTTTTCTCCTTTCCTACAATATTTACTCATAACTGGCTGGGCGAGCCTGAAGCCCTGCTGGGGAGTGTGTTTACTTTGACTCCAGAAACTCAGCCTTGAGTACCACTGCTACTCCCACCCCCATGTAGGGAGCCTTCTCCTGGCCATTCCCTTACACTAGGCTCCCAAGGTGGGCGTTCTGTGCCCTGGACGCCCAGTGACCCCAGCAGTCCTTCTCCCTTTGCTCTTCTCTACCAGCGGTTCCCAAGTAGGGGCATTCCCATCCTCCTTACCCAGGGACAGTTGACGATGTCTGCAGACATTTTTACTTGTCACATTAGGGCATTCTACTGGCATTTAGTGGGTAGAGGCCAAGGATGGCATTAAACTTCCTCAGTGCACAAGACAGCCCCTCACAGCAAAGAATTACCCAGCCCAAGATGTCAGTAGTGCCAAGGTTGAGAAACCCTGCGCGTCTGTGTCATTCCCTGATGCTTTGATCCTTTGCCTTCCAGGCTGACAGCTAGATAAATGGTAAAGGAATCAAGATACCCAGCTTGCTCCTGGCTAAGTTTTCTCCTTCCTGAGACAATGCTGTGTTAGCCTTTGTGATAAAAAGGAAAGTTTTATCCTTTCCAGACAATGGCTCACTCAAAACCCTGCCCCCAGGGGACAAATCTCCGAAGGTCCTAGCAAGGAGACGGCCACAGTCTCAGGTAGCTGTGAGTCTTTGGGAGGGAGGAGGCAGCTTGGGGCCACCCCTCTGGAGCTAAGGGGAGGAGATTCTCTGGAGGAAGTGCACACCCCACTGGCTTGCCAGGCTCGCAAGAAGGTGAGTCACACTGGGCTGTCCCTTCATTACTCATTTCATGGCTAGCCAGCAGCTCAGAAAGGGATACCCCCAAACCGGAACCCTGCCAACACATGCACAATCACTTCCCATCTAGATCAGGGGCGGGAAGTGGGGCCCCAATGTTTTCCACCCTACTCCCATCCCAACCCTTATGGAAACTCACTCAAGGAAAAAAGTCCCACTGGAGGGCGGTGCCGTTGCTCAGCGAGTAGGGCACTGGCCACATACACCTAACCTGGCCAAAGCCAGCTAAAACAATAACTGCAACAATAACAACAAAATTAGCCAGGCGTTGTGGTGGGCACCTGTAGTCCCAGCTACTTGGGAGGCTTAAGCCCAGGAGTCTCAGGTTGCTGTGAGTCATGGCACTCTACTCAGGGCGACAGCTTGAGACTCTGTCTCAAAAAAAAAAGTCCCACTGGGACAGGGGTAGCAAAATGCAGGAGACCCATCATATAGAGCAGTGGTTCTCAACCTTCCTAATGCCGTGATGTGGTTTCATTGTTACAAAGAGGTTGTGACTCATTGGTTGAGAACTGCTGATATAGACGATGGGCCCAACAAGAATGGATGTTGGACACCTGCTGACTCTGATCCTGAGCCCCCATACAGTTTTAAAGTTCCCCACCTTGTGGGGAAAAGAAAAGGAAAGATGCAAGCAGTACTATTGTTCCCATTTCACAGATGGGTAAGTGGAAGCTGGTGTCTAAAAAATCACAAGGTCTTGGAGCCAAGTGCATGCTCTGGGAGATGAGAGAGCCCAAGCTCTGTGACACGGAGGCCATGACCTTTGCCTGGTCCTAGAAAGCTGGAGCAGGAGACTTAACTGAGGATGCCTTCACCTCCAATGTCATGTGCCACTCAAAAACTTTGGTGGCTGCTAATGCCAATTCTAACCTGGGACCGAGTCAGCATTCAAGAGCTGGCACCAACTGGCTCCCTTTTGCCTATCCAAGCCCAGTAGACAGTGCTCCCCTGGAGCCCTAGTCTCCCCAAAGGTATAATCTGCAGTCTCTGTTTATTAAACCTTGACTGTGGATCAGCCTCTGGTGCCCTGAGCCCTGCATCTATTATTCCATCTTCTGGAGGTAACACTACTGCTACCCTCATTTTATGGATAAGGAAGTGAGGTTTGAAGAGAACAGGGACCCACTCACAGTGACAAAGCTAATACCTGAGAGAAAGTGGCCTGGCCAGCTGGCATGCAGTGAGGAAGCCTCTAGACCAGCATAGAACTTCCAGCAATGAGGAACACATCATATATCTGCGCTGTCCACTATATACTAGCCCTGTGTGGCTGGGGAGCACTTGAAATGTGGCTGCTGCAACTGAGGAACTGAATTTGTACTTGTATTTGAGTATAAGTAGCCACATGTGCTGGTGGCCATGGGCCTCCAGATCCCAGGAGGCCTGGCTTCTGCCATAGGAAGCTGGTGGAAAGGCTGACTTTGCCTCCAGGTAGGCAAAGTCATCCTGGGATCTAAAGGCCCATGGGTAGCAGCAGGCTAGAGTTCTGGGCACCCACCCATCTGTGAAATGGGAACAATAGTAATGCTTGCATCCAGAAGAAAGTATATGGGGAGTGGGGGAGTTTCCAAGGGGGGTTTCATTACCCCTACTCTAGGAGGGGGGCCAGGGATCTGTCAGGCATCAGATAAGACTGCAGTGCAATGGCCAAGGTGGGGGCAGGGGAGCCAGGCAGGACAAGGGCCTCTGGGCAGAACAGCAGGTTTAGAGTTCCTCCCATCCTTTTTTAGGAACTGTCTGAGATGCAGCAGGGCAGGGGGCTGGGAGTGTGGGTAGTGGCCACAGAACAGAAAAGAGAAAAGTGATGAGAGAGCACTGATAACCAGAAGAGAAGCTGTGGGGCCATGAGGGCCCAGGGATAGAGGATGTCGGCCCTGGAATGCTGGCAGGGGCCCCTCTGGGGTGGTGAGGGGAGGGCTGAGGCCAGGGCTGAAGCAGTCACTTTTTTAAGAAAAATAATGGATTTACTTTCTCTATCAAACCAGCTAACATCTATTTTCTAGTCTTTTGAAAATTTTAACTACATGCATAATTTTTTTTGAGATTCGGCAGACTTTGTGGTTAATGATTCGAAAGTAAAGCAACATTTACATTAGGAAGACCCTCCTAGCATCATGGAATGCTTTTTGACATTATATGTTCACCCCTGCCTTTGGCCCTTTGACCTTAAGCAATAGATTTATGGTGGAAGAACACGGATGTCAAGAGTCCTGAGTTCAAATCTTGCCTGTGTCACAAGCTGTGTAACAGGTGACCGGGAAAGCCTCACCTGTTAGTCTATTCCAGCCTTAGTTTTTTCATCTGTAAAATCACATGGTGGAACTACCCAATATTTTAGGCCTTACTTGGTTCTAAAATTTCCCACCTCAGTGAATGCTTTATTTTATAGGCATCCATGGCATCCACTCTGCTCCTCTTGTGGTCTTTAGTGGATTAATCCACATGCATGACTTTTTTATTTTTATTTTTTATTTTTTTTTTGAGATGGAGCCTCAAGCTATCCCCCTGGGTAGAGTGCCATGGCATCACGCTCATAGCAACCTCCAACTGCTGGGCTCAAGTGAGTCTCCTGCCTCAGCCTCTCAAGTAGCTGGGACTACAGGCGCCCACCACAACGCCCGGCCATTTTTTGGTTGCAGCCATCATTGTTGTTTGGAGGGCCGGGCTGGGGCCCCACCTTAGGTATATGTGGCTGGTGCCTTAGGCGCTTGAGCCACAGGCGCCGAGCTGCATGACTTTTTTAAAGGCTCTTGCAAATTCCAGTAGATGGGCAGCCAACAAAATCCCTGGCTGGTACTCCTCAAGCCTGTTAAGGTCATCAAAGATAAGGGAAGACTGAGAAACCATTACAGCCCATTTGACCTGAGGAGCCACAGTGACTGAGTGGGTTGTGGTCCTGGAAGGAACCCTGGAACACAGAAAGGACATCAGGTGAAAGCCGAAGGACTCTGACAGACTGAAGCATAGACTGTAGATGGCATATGAATCCTGGGTCATGTGGACTGTAGACGGCGTATCAATCCTAGCTCGTGTGGACTGTAGACGGCGTATCAATACTGGCTCGTGTGGACTGTAGATGGCATATCAATCCTGGCTCGTGTGGACTGTAGACGGCATATCAATACTGGCTCGTGTGGACTGTAGACGGCGTATCAATCCTGGGTCGTGTGGACTGTAGATGGCGTATCAATCCTGGCTTGTGTGGACTGTAGATGGCATATCAATACTGGCTCGTGTGGACTGTAGACAGCGTATCAATACTGGCTTGTGTGGACTGCAGACGGCATATCAATCCTGGGTCGGGTGGACTGTTGACAGCGTATCAATACTGGCTCATGAGTTGTAACACATGTGCCACACTAATGGAAGATGGGAACAACTGGGGTGGGGATGGGGGGAGGTACGTGGGACTCTTTGTACTATCATCTCAATCTTGTAGTAAATCTAAAACTGTTCTAATAAAAAATAAAGTCACATAACTGGAATCAGTAAAAAAATCAGTCACTCGGACTTGTTCAGGATTCTGCAGTGTGCCGAGTATGATTGCCTATCTTAATATCTTTTGTTGTTATTGTTGTTGTTTTTGAGATGGAGTCTCACTCTGTCACCCTGAGTAGAGTGCCCTGGCATCATCATAGTTCACAGCAACCTCAAACTCCTGGGCTCAAGCAATCCTCTTACCTCAGCCACCTGTGTAGCTGGGACTACAGATGCCCACCAAAATGTCTGGCTATCTTTTAGAGATGGGCTGTTCTCTAACTCCTGAGCTCAAGCAATCTACCTGCCTTGGCCACCCAGAGAGCTAGGATTACAGGAATGAGCCCCCACGCCCAGCTATTAATCTCATTTTTCTTTTCTTTTTTTTTTCAGTTTTTGGCTGGAGGCCAGGTTTGAACCCCCTACCTCTGGTATATGGGGCCAGCGCTCTACTCCTTTGAGCCACAGGTGCCACCATTAATCTCATTTTTCACCATAGCCCTGGAAAGGGAGCCTTATCATCACTCCCATTTTACAGAATAGAAAACTAAGACTCAGAGAGGTTGGGTCACCTACCCAAAGTCACACAGGCTAACAAGCAGTAGAGGGAGCAGGACTGGAATCTTCTGGCTTGCTTTGCCTTTTGGTCTTGCCCCTTGCCTGCTGTCTGTGGAGCTGGGCTGTGGGAGGGGGGGCCCTGCGGCTCAAACCCTCCTAGTTGGTATTCTGGGGCTTATGTGCCTCCTGAGGTAGAGGCAGGGTGACCCAACTCTGAAGGCACTAGGGAGCATTTGCGAAGTTACAATGACATGGGGCTGTGCTGTTTAAACAGCCTTGACAGTGTCGCCAGCCTCGGCTCTCCCCCAGGAAGCCAAGGGCCAGCTGGGACACAGAGGCCTGTGCCTTCCAGGCTTGGGGGGCTGCTTTAGGCTGTGAGCTATGAGGCTGTGGGGAACAGAGAGGGCCTTGGAGAAAGCCCAGCAGCAGCTCAGCAAAAGCCACAGATGTAGCAGGAGTTCAGCCTTTGAATTTCTTGGTCCCTGGGGCCCATTTTCAGTGGCAGTCACCTGTAAGATCATAGTTACTCCCAGCAATTACAGACCCATATTTAGCTGTGGGTGGGAAGGGCTGAGGCTTTGTAGCCCTTCCTCCAGAAGGGCAGATTTTTCTTCTCTGCTGAGGGGATTCTTTTTTTTGTTTGTTTTTGAGACAGTGTCTTACTATGTCACCTTCGATAAAGTGCCGTGATGTCACAGCTCACAACAACCTCAAACTCTTGGGCTTAAGTACGTCTCCTGCCTCAGCCTCCCAACTAGCTGGGACCACAGGCATCTGCCACAACGCCCAGCTATTTTTTTTGTCATTGTTGTTCAGCAGGCCTGGACTGGGTTCGAATCCCCCAGCCCCAGTATATGGGGGCTGGTGCCCTAACCACTGAGCTTACGGGTGCTGCACCTGCTGAGTGGATTCTTAGCACAACAGAATTCTGCAGGTGGCTCATTGTCAGAGTGGCTCTGCAAACATGGTTTGAATTTCTTTGAGTGATGTTTCGAAACTGAGCCTTCTGGGGAAAAGGGCAGGAGGGTATGAGCTAACCATTCCTGAGAAGCACAGGAAGGAAGGCAGGGTGCTAGGGAGGGGACACATCTAAGAATGTCACCTGCCCAGAGTCCCTGTGTGAATCAAGTGCATCTCAAAGTGGAAAGTGCAGGTAGAGAAAATGAATTTTGCTGAGAATTGTTCCTCAGCACAGCATTCTGGCAACTCAGATGGAGCATGGAGTTTTCAAAGGAGTGTGAGTTTGTCTGTTTTTTGAGACAGTCTCACTTTGTTGCCCTCAGTAAAGTGCCATGGCATCATAGCTCACAGAAACCTTAAACTCCTGGACTCAAGAGATTCTCTAGCCTCAGCCTCCAGAGTAGCTGGGACTATAGATGCCACCACAACACCTGGCTATTTTTGGAGACAAGGTCTCGCTCTGCCTCAGGCTGGTGAACTCAGGAAATCCACCCACCTTGGCCTCCCAGAGTGCTAGGATTACAGGCACGAGCCACCATGCCTGGCCTTGAATGCAACATCTTGGGGGACTTTGAAGTCACCTTCCCTGTCCATTTTCAGAAGAGACAGATGTTCCAATTGAAGACTTGCCCAGTCTGCCAACGACTGACAGAAAAAAAAAAATTAGAGATTAAGTACTGAGAAATTCTTTTTTTTTAGCAGTTTTTGGCTGGGGCCGAGTTTGAACCCACCACCTCCAGTATATGGGACCAGCACCCTACTCCTTTGAGCCATAGGCGCTGCCCGGTACTGAGAAATTTTTAAAACGTTTACATTTCACCTTGTTTACAAATCCTTGGGAGAGGAATTTCTCCCAGGAATGTAAGCTTGCCTGTCTTTCCTCTAAATAGATTGGTGGTATTTATAATAATTTATTTACTTATTTTTATTTTTTTTGAGACAGAGTCTCACTATGTCACCATCCATAGAGCATGGTGGCATCACAGCTCACAGCAACCTCCAACTCTTGGGCTTAAGTGATTCTCTTGCCTCCGCCTCCTGAGTAGCTGAGACTATAGGCACCCACCACAATGCCCAGCTATTTTTTGTTGCAGTTGTCACTGTTGTTTAGCTGGCCTAGGCTGGGTTCAAACCTGCCAGCCTCAGTGTATGTGGCTCATGCCATAACCGCTGTGCTACGACGAGTGCCAAGGACTGGTGGTATTTAAACAGGACATAAATCAGGATTTGTCACTTGAAATTTGGCCCTGAAGATGTTAAACTTGGAAGTAGATGTTTAGTCCAGGTGTGGTGTTTAGCAGTCTCTGTGTTTGTCTCTGGCAGGTTTGGTCAAAGTTTCCATCAACTTCTCTCCATTAGTTTCTATTTTCTGTGATCAGTGGATTTTCCTGGAGCCCCCACCTTAGGTGCCCAAGAGGTCTTTGAGGTTGCCTCATTCCCTCTATCTTTTGCTGTCCAGGGAAGCGGGGAAATGGGAGGCATGTCTCTGCAGGTAACATTGTGCTCTGGCATCTCAGGAATCTTCAGTCTGAGCTCAGACCAGCTGGACTTTTCTTTCTTTCTTTTTTTTTTTTTTTTGAGACGGAGCCTCAAGCTATCCCCCTGGGTAGAGTGCCATGGCATCACGCTCACAGCAACCTCCAACTCCTGGGCTCAAGCGAGTCTCCTGCCTCAGCCTCTCAAGTAGCTGGGACCACAGGCGCCCGCCAC